>KV009585.1:0-11554 GCA_001598015.1 Dorcoceras hygrometricum
TGACCCCAAGTGAGTCGGCAAACGGGTCAAAGTGAGACGCCTATCATGTAGAGTCTCAATGACGTTTTGAGTCGTGAGGACTAATCAGTACAACCAAGACCTCGGACTTATCCACTCGACAAATGGTAACCACTTGGAAAGTCCGAAGGAGGATAGTTCGATAGATCACCAGGTCACTATCTATCTGCATGCTCAGAACATCACAATGTTCTCTACCAATGAAACATGGTACTTCGCATCGCAGATACTAGTCTCGAACTCGGGCGGCCTTATCCTCATTTTGACGGCCCAATCGACTAGGAACACGTTCAGAATACACAGCGACTATTAGATGTGTTTCATGATAGCCGTCATACCCACTATCACATTTAACATACGCTTTAGTGTATTCTAGGTCTTTACTCAACACAATTGTAAATCATTACACACATAATGAAAGTAAAGAATGCCATATAAAAGAATGCGAATATCATATATAAAGATTGTTTGTACAAGAGTCTATAAAACCCACACGCCACAAGTTGGCTAGTTGGACATCTACTCTAACAACCAAAACATGTTGCGACTACTTTTCACTATTCAACCAGCTTTCACCAAAAACCAGCTTTCACCCAAAAATCTCAAAAATACGAAAACTCCCAGAATTGTTCTAGGTGAGGAATTTGACCCAAAAACACAACTTAAACATTCAAACAGAGATCTTAAGCCACCAAGAATCTCTAAACCCCGATACATTCCAACAAATGATCTCTTAAACAAATTCAGGTCTCACATCACGTCTCTCAAGCTCTCTATTCCCAATATTCTGTGTAATACTACACTCTATCACATATATTATGAAATTTCATATGCATAAAAAATACTTTCTAAGCTTCGAGTAATTCCAAATTGTGAAGGATACTGGTTCCGAATGTATTGGAATAAATTTGTAGATTTTAACTTGAATACTGACATTGTCATTCTAGTAAATAAGTAAAGGTATCATCCGTTTCAACCTTAGCCTCAAACCAGTGTTCAGGATCAAGCTTGATTCAGGGAGAGGAAACTGTGATTAACAGTGAAGGAAGATTTGTGGCTATAATCCTGACGGGTTAGCCCACGAGCCCGCCAACCCGAGACGGGGCGGGGCGGGGCGGGCCAGGGCTTTAGGAACCCGCCCCGCCCCGTTTGAAGGCGGGCTATGGCGGGGCGGGGCGGGTCGGGTTGGGTCGGCACGTTTGACAGTACTACTTAAAAGTGAGTTAAAATTTATCTTTTTGGACTTGATAAAAAAGCTGTGACGCCCAAACCCATGGGAATTAACGGAATTGAAATAAATAAAAATCAAAAGAAATATTCGAAATAGAGTAAGCTGTATTTCCTTACACAAAACTAAAATAAAGCAGATGACGCCAAAAGTAAACAGTAGAAACAGATTTGAAATATAAGACTTCAGATTTCGATTACAAAAAAATCAGATATTACAACTACTGGAACTCTATATGAATTCTCTATTGTTGTAATGGATCTTAATACAGTTTGACAAAAGATCAAAACAACAACAGCTAAGTCTACGCGGAAACGCTGACCATTGACAAACACACGCAGCCCCCAAATCTGGTTTAACTTGCGCCACCCGCCAGCCCCTGAGCTGCCTCACCTGTCAGGCCCCGTGCTAACAAACAGAGATTATAGCACAATTAAGCACATAATCACGGAAGCGTAAAATCGGGCTTAAAAATTTTTCGAAATAAAAGGGACCTGAACTCAAAACATACATTCAAAATATCAATACTCAAAATATGAGTTAACTCAAACTCATACAATACAGGTAACATCAATAACTCAAATCAGAAATAGATCCCCAATACATAAAAACACGGGGCATCCCCCGGTTCAATACATAATAAAATAAACTGGGACTCAAGGGTAAGGGGATCGACCAGCTGGCGCTCCAATCGGTCCAGCCTGGTTATCTGAAGATCCTGCAAATGGGAAACGCAGACCCAAACAACACAAAAGCAGGAAAAGAAATACGAGGTCAAGCCTCAGTACGAAGAGCCATCAAAACAGCTAATCATGCAACATGCTATAAATCAATGCTATGAAATGCATGAGGGCTAGCAAGGATCGGATAGCTAGACCAGCATATCGACTGGCAAATCATCTCAAGCGGCCTCTATACCACGCACAGCCAATCGGCCGGTGGAAATCATCGGTCCGTGATCATCAGGGCCCGTCAGCCCATCACAGCTCGGTGGTAGACACTCGAATCCGGTAGTCACCACTCCGATGATAGCGTTGGACTTTTCGGGCACGACACATCTGTCGGCCAGTCACAACGTGGCTCTCAATCAGGTCATCAATCAATCTGTAACATCAAGATCAAGATGTATGCATGTATGCCATTCAAAAATCAATGCTCAATGCATACAAGTCACAGTACGTGAAACAGAACATGAATTGTAGGATCGAGCGCTTACCGCTTTACCAAAAGCTATCAATGGGAATCGAACCCGTGACCTTTGCTCTGATACCAATTGTACGACCGAGCGCTTGCCGCTTTACCAAAAGCACGATGACGTAAAACTCATGTGTATGTAGTTAGTCACACAGTTGCGGCTGGTGTGCATTTGTGGAGTCTAGGAGTTCTCACAGCTGCTTGTTGTGGATCGGGTTTGTACACAGTTTTAAAAAGGGAGAGAATTGTTAGAACATGCATTTATTATTTGAGGTTTTGTGTAAATCAAAAAGGGAGAGATTGATGGATCTGGATAACAGATCCAGAATGTATTTTGAATTACACAAAACCTATTTATTGTGTTACTAATGTCTCTACTAAGGGTGCAGATGTTAGCTGGATTTACATCAGAAGAAGCTGAAGCTGATACCGTAGCAGACCAAGGGCTGAAAAGAGTAAATCGCATTTTCGGAGGCCTAAACGAAGGAATTTGGCCAAAAACGGAGGAGCTCACTACGTAGAAGTGAGTCTTGCTCGTTGGACCGTTTCGGAGGGAATAGCACAGGCCTCATGCGAAAATGTGATCTGGAACAGAATCTATGAAGTCTGCTGGAAGAAATGTCGAAGAAAGAAGATGAACAGTAGATGTCTGGAATCAGTAGCGCAAGATCTGATATCAGCAATGATGACGTCAGCATATCTACTGGAGAAAGCTGTGAGCAGCAAAGATGACGTCAGCATTGCTGATTGAAAGAAATCGAGAAATCAGCTGATGGATTTGAAGCGAAGAGAAATCTGGATTCAGCAATGATGACGTAAGTATGTCTACTAGAAGTAGCTACGAGCAGCAACGATGACGTCAGCATTGCTGTTTGAAAGAAATCAAAATCAACAGGAGCGCAAGAGCTGGTATCAGTAGTGATGACGTCAGCATATCTGTTGGAGGAAGCTGGAATCAGCAACGCTGACGTCAGCATATATGTTGAGAAGAGAAGAGGAATCAGGTCACTGTTGAAGTTGCTGTCAACAGATACCGTGCGAAGAGATACTATTACAAAAGCTGTTGGCAGATACTATTACAGAAGCTGTTGGCAGACATCACCATTTAAAAGGGAAGGAATCTGTGACTGAAATAAAGTCGTTCAAATTGCCTCAATTCAAGGAAACAAGATTTGTACTATTCTGGGAAATAGTACAATTGACAGAGAAGTGTTGCACGGAAATGGAAAAAAGCGACAATTTGGCCTTGACAAGCGCAGAACAGATTTGGAATCTATCTAACGGCTTTATTCAACAGAGCTTATATATTCGAGAAACGCCATTGAAGAAGCTTGACGAGTGAGCGAGACGATGTTGGTGCGACTACAGCGCTGTTGCAGAAATATATTGATTACACAGTGCACCAACAAAAAGGGAAAATGAAAAGAAAGACGAAGCAATCGACCGCCATTAGAAAGGAGCTTTCACGAGAGTCGATTGCTAAGTTTTAATTAGCTTGTGTAGAGCATTTCCCTAGTGTGTGAGAAACAGAGAGTTGAGAGCTTCATTGTAACAATCTCACACACAGAGATTCATTCACATTCAATTAGTGAATGAATCTCAAAACGTTTCACAACAGGTCCCGTCCAAGCACGTATGACGTAAAACTCGATGTGATTACACAGTGCACCAACAAAAAGGGAAAATGAAAAGAAAGACGAAGCAATCGACCGCCATTAGAAAGGAGCTTTCACGAGAGTCGATTGCTAAGTTTTAATTAGCTTGTGTAGAGCATTTCCCTAGTGTGTGAGAAACAGAGAGTTGAGAGCTTCATTGTAACAATCTCACACACAGAGATTCATTCACATTCAATTAGTGAATGAATCTCAAAACGTTTCACAAACAGGTCCCGTCCAAGCACGATGACGTAAAACTCATGTGTATGTAGTTAGTCACACAGTTGCGGCTGGTGTGCATTTGTGGAGTCTAGGAGTTCTCACAGCTGCTGGTTGTGGGATTGGATCTGTACACAAGTTGTAAGATCAAATATTCTAGTGGATCCTTCCGAGGTGGAAGAAGGGGAGATGTAGGACATTGAAGTCCGAACTTCCAGAAACAAATATGCTGCGTATTGTATCTCTTTTATTCATTCAGCACCTTCTTATATCTTAGCATCGCACACAGTTTAGCACACAAGCACAGTCGAACAGATTTATGTTTTACATAAATCTGTTTGAATCGTTTTAAAATATAAGGATTCAGTTCTTGTATTTTCCGCATGATTTTTAAATCATGCCAGCTCTGTCTCCGGTGCTCTTTGTATTTTATATGTTCAAGAACCTTGAGCTATTGCAGCTCGTTTATAGCAGCGCCAAATTTTTACTGTTTGTCAAAACCAGCGGCTGCTAAGTTCCTTTGTAAAACAGGTACCAACATAAATCAATCAATAAAACACATTCTGCTCACGCAAATACAGCCATCAAAATCAACCAGATTTCACAGCCTGAAATATACACATGCTCATGCATCAAAGTTGTCCAGAATTGCTCAAATTCGTACCTTCAGCAGCTTAAAACTACCTCACAGATTTCACCAGACGCTGCAAGTTCACTGCTTAAGCGAACAGATCCCTCCTGGCTTCGGCAATTCAAAGCAGAAGGTACCAGCAACTAAAATCTGTTAAGAACCTCATAAATCAACTAATACTCGATACAAATCTGAACTTATACACTGCAACACCTACGGCCAGAACTCAAATCTCGCTCCATATACTCACGTGGGTATTAACAACAAGTACCGAGCTCAAATCAGCAAGAAATGCTCACCCAAAAGCTCAAAAGAGCTGAAGACAGATTCTGCTCAACGGTAGAGGAAATTCCACGAGCACACAGATCTTACGGGATCCCTCAAATCGTTGCCTCAAGCTTTCTAGCTGGTAACAATCGAAAGATCAAGTCTCAGGGAGTTCAGTGCCACCTAAATCGTCGAAAAAAAAGGCTGGAATCGGCAGGAAATCTAGGGAAGAAACGTTCGAGTGAACAGTAGCTAAAACGAGGGTTTCAAGAATATCGGGGGAAACATAGGAGTATCGGTGTCTAAAAATGTTCTAAGTGTTGTCCAACACTTATATTTAGTTCCCCAATTTAAACGCTACTGGACAAGCCAATCACCGACAAAAACAGATTCCTTCTTCTCTCCCAGGCGCTAAACAGACTTCTCGAAGCAGCGCTTATCTCCTCAGATTCCAGCGCTTACGTTAAACGCCCGTGCACTAAGTAAACGACGCCGCACGCGTGAAGTCTGAAATGATCCAACACTTCACTCATCTCGCGCGCAACACTAATAAGATCTCAGCATTTACTCTAAACATCAGCGCAACCACTCAAAACGATGACTCACCAACTTAATGAAACGACGTCGCACAATCCACTGCAGAAATCTGAACACTAACGCTACCTTCACTTCAACAGATCTCTCACCAGCGGTCAACCATCTGTTGACTGCCACGTGCCCTCTCCTCATGAATCCTCGCTTGCGCTCGCTAAACCAACAGATCCCTCGCACTACGAGACATCTGGATACACCAGAACAACAGCGTATCGGTGATATCTGAATGCTCCAATGTTAATACACAACGCACAACCAGATTCCACAACCTCCGAACAATAGCGCTAAACAACGCTCAATACCCTAAATGACGTCGCGCTTGAGAAATCTGGATGCTATCGCTAACCGTGGGAGAAATCTGAAGACAAGCGCTACAAAGGAAAGTTGACTCGTGTTGACAACTGCCAAGAGATCTGATCCCATCGATACGGCGTCGCATTACACCCGTGCCACGCCTAACAGATCTTTCGCTCGCACATCAGATCTGTCACACTAGCGCCACGCTCAAACGACACCGTTCCTACTAAATCAAACGACAACGTTTTGCCACCAACAAAAAACACGCTAGCAGCGTCCAAACCATGCAACGCTAACAGATTTCTACTACTGCCAAGACGTCTGAAAACCACAAAACGACGGTGTATTGCTTCTCTCGCTACAAAATACGCGGTAACCACCAAGCGTCCAGCGACAACAGATTCCTCAAGAAATCTGAACAGATCTCACACAAAACTGATCGCTGAACTCAAAATTCCCAAAACATCCAGAATTTCTCCAAATATGAAATCTGACCCAAAATTATATACGAAAACCTTCTAACTGAAATACGAATTCTCAATTCCGATTAGTTCAACCAATTCAACTCCAAAACTCAACCATATTTCACCCGAAAGAAGCTTACCACTCGAAGCACAACATTTCTAGGAGAAATCCAAAAATCATCAACCAGACTTCACCAAAATCTAAAGTCTGAAATCTGAAAATTCGAAAATTCTAAATTTGAATTTCTCAATCCTCACATTCTCCCCACCTTAAGAGATTTCGTCCTCGAAATCAAAGGCAAACTCAATGGCAGAATCAATCAAATATTCAAATCAAACAAAATCATCTAAACAAGATCGGATCAAAGCTTAGAAATTACCTGGAATTTACACTATCAGTGCTCAAACAGATGAGGCCAATCTTGTCTCATCTTCTCCTAAACCTCCCAGGTAGCTTCTTCTCGGTCATGCTTACTCCATTGGACCATCACCAACGGAATTATCTTGTTCCTCAGCTGCTTCTCCTTCCTATCCAAAATCTGCACTGGATATTCTACATTGCTCAAGGCAGAATCCAGCTCAACTTCGTCGGTTCTCAACACATGGTACGGATCAGGATCATATTTACTCAAAATTGACACATGAAAAACGTCATGTATCGCTGCTAACTCATCAGACAGCTGCAATCTATAAGCCAACTGTCCAATCCGCTCAACAATCTCGAAGGGACCAACGAATCTAGGATCTAATTTGCCTTTAAATCTGAATCGCATAACGCTCTTGAAAGGAGAAATATTGAGGGACACTCGGTCGCCAACATCAAACTCCAAAGGTCTGCGTATTCTATTAGCATAGCTAGAGAAACGGTCTTGAGCAGCTTTGTAACGCCCCAAAATCCATAGGACCACTAATTCTAATCCCTGTGATTTGAGAACCTAATTCTGATTTCAAGATTTCAGCCTTTGCTATTTGTTTGAAGGACTGATTTCTCATTTCTAGAGTTCATAAGGTGCAGAGGTCCGATCAGTTGTCAACCAAGCGCGGCCAAGCAATTTTAAACTTTACAAAATGTCATGGCTGGTATGAGAGGATGGTTAAATTCTCCATTTATGTAGCACTTTTGCAAATCAAAATAGTAGCAGGGGATTTTAAGTAAATTTTTGAGATTTAGGCGTGGGACACCATGCCTACTCAAGTGTTTTTCCCTGTAACAAATCAGACTCCCATGCCACTGTCCTTGTGAACTATAAGTTCAATTATTTGCAAGAAAATGTTCATTTTGCACCAAAGAAAATAGATAACACATTGCTGCGCTGGGGAAGACTCTCTGTTAGTGGCCTGCTGTGTCTTGTGATTTCCTTCTCCTTGAGGCAAGTAAATCTGACTCTTGCTACGCCATGAAAGCATATGTATCGTTCTTGTTTCATTTTGAGATTCTTGCCAAAATATGTTTAATATCAGCCTTTGTTCATGTTCTGCTGGTATTGATATGTATGTTTGATGTACGGAACCACGATGGATTTCTGGTTTTCAAATGCAAATGAGTTTTACGAAGTGAACGATGTAGATGTTGATGTTATTTAAAACTTTGAGCATTTCCAGTCTTGTTTCCTCGTAATTTCCAAGTTCTTCTTGTTCTTTTGGTAGAAGGTAATATCAGAACTTGATGATTTGTAATCGGTAGTTGCTAGATTAAATAGGAATAAAGTCTGGTTTAATAGGCGATGGCTGGTAGCATAATTGTTGTTTTGATATTATGAGGATAGTCAGGTTCTTCTTAGTGAGAAACCAGCAGGTGCTTCTTAGTGAGAAACCAGCAGGTGCTTCTTAGCGAGAAACCAGCAGGTGCTTCTTAGTGAGAAACCAGCAGGAAACCAGCAGGTGCTTCTTAGTGAGAAACCAGCAGGTGCTTCTTAGCGAGAAACCAGCAGGTGCTTCTTAGTGAGAAACCAGCAGGAAACCAGCAGGTGCTTCTTAGTGAGAAACCAGCAGGTGCTTCTTAGCGAGAAACCAGCAGGTGCTTCTTAGTGAGAAACCAGCAGGAAACCAGCAGGTGTTTTCTTTGTTAGAAACCAGTAGGTGCTTTATTTTTTAGAAACCAGCAGGTGTTTTCTTTGTTAGAAACCAGCAGTTGCTTTCTTTGTTAGAAACCAGCATGTGCTTTCTTTGTGAGAAACCAGCAGGTACCCTTATTTGCGAGAAACCAGCAGGTACCCTTATTTGCGAGAAACCAGCAGGTACCCTTCTCCGTTAGAAACCAGCAGGTACCCTTCTTTGTTAGAATCCAGCAGTGCACTGTTCACTGCGACTGGTTTTAAAGTTAGTGTATTTCTTGTGTCTTGCGACTGGTGGTTCATGAACCAGCAGCTGGTTGTTTTGTCAGGCCTCGTGCTCACAACAGATAAACACATGCGGAAGCTATCAAAAAGTGGGTAAAATTTTCGCTTTTAGGCCCGACGGTTTTAAACGTATAATTTAAAATACAACAATACTTAAAATAAGTTCCCAAATCATAAACATTCAACAACAAAGCATACATAAGTCCAACATGTATCATGTTCCCCTACGGGTACAACAACAAAGCGCAGGGCATCCCCCTGGCTAACTGATACATATATATATATATGCTATATGCTACTGGGACACACTAGCCACCTCCTGGGGCACCTCCAGCTGGGTTGAAACCACGACCAGCTGTAGAACCTGGGTTTCCTGAAAACAATGCAACAAAGAAACAAACCAAGCCCCGGAGGGACATGGGGTCAAACCCCAGTACGGAGAGCAATAATACAACAGAAGTAATAGCAAGAAATAAAATGCAGGTGCTATGCATGAGACGCCGAAGAACAACGGAACGCTCGATCCACAAGAGAGAGAAGGGACTCAAACAAAGCTCCAAGAATCATCGACAACATACAGTGGCCACGGGGTATGTTCACAGTGTGGTAGTGAGCCACTCGCCATGATACTACACCCACTTACCGGATGCATCAAACAACTAAACCTGCTGTTGCCTCGCCCATGAACTGTGGTAGTTAACCACTCGGCTCATGGTGGCTACGATCCCAGCAGGGAGATGAGAGTGCGGTATTGCCGCTCGCCCTCACATCCTGGTAAGAAAACAATAACAATGCAACAATGGTACAAAGACTACCAAAACTGGAAAGGAATACCATGCGTGTATGCAACATGCGGGAATGCAAGCATATAAACATATGCAACGCAGCAAATACACAAATAGCATACACAATTCTCAACAGAACACAACAGCAGGCACGGCAATTCCACATACCATCGACTACAATTCATCCAAGCCATAACTTCGCTGTAAAACAAGCTCAAATCCGTACCTTAAACTGAGCAACAACTAACCCTGCGAGAAATCCCGAAGACTCTGGTAAAAGCCTGTTAAACACACGGTATACACAACGTAAATCTAACAGGTTGCTAATCAAGCTCACGGCTGGGAGTCCACTCAACCAGCTGCCCAATATACCTCAACAATTACATAGAGAACTTAAAAACTATGGCTAGGAACAAGGTCTCACCGAAAACCAGAACGTAGTTCTACCAAAACGACGCAACACTCGAACGGCAGCAACTTCCCGTTCCTCGACTAGCCAATTACAGCTTCTAAAACTGGTATGAATTGGAAGAGCTTCTCAAGAGGAGTCCAACGCTACCTCGTACGAGCCAAAAAAACCACCGGAACGACGGGAAATCGTCGGAAAGCTCACGGCTGAACAGTGATCTAGGGTTCGAAAGATAAGGAACGAAAGGCTGGAAATATTTGCTAAGTATGGGAAAAGATATCACAATTCGAAGACCAAGTCTTCCTATAAATAGCACTAGCAACGACTGGAATCACTTCAAATAATTGTCCACCGACAAAACCAGTCGACGCAAACAATTTCCCAAACCAGCAGACGCAAGAACCAACAGCTGATCTCACCAACAATCGCTAAAATAACTAACAACTGGTTCTCCAAAACGGCGTCGCACTAACTTACTCAAACGACGTCGCATACTATACCAGCAGCTGGGTATCCAGTCGCAAGACAAAACAACGCACGCTTCTCTCTGTTGGATCCAGTCGCAACCTTAAAACGCAGCGTTGCAACTAATTCGAACGACGTCGCTCCACTGACGTCATCCAGTTGCTAGCTCTCGCGAAATACCAGCAGCAAGCAATAGCGTCGAAACTCACTCGCAGCTGGACTCCCAGTCGTAACAACGAAACGACGACGCATCCTCTTCGAGCTACAGGAAAGTTGACCCGCGTTGACATCTACATCTGCTGATCAAACAGCAGGAATTCACACGCGATCTACCAGCTGGTACCAGACGCAACATCCAAATGACGTCGCGCCAACTAACCTAAACACAGTCGTTTTAGCCCTCAATGCAACTACGCTAAAGCATCTGCTGAACACCACACATGCAACCAGACTTCACGCGAACGACGGCGTTTCAAGAATCTCGAGCTAAAACACGCTTCGACTGGTTTTGCCACCGACCAGCCGCTAGCTCTCAACACCAGCCGACACGTCAACCAGCAGGTACCTCAAATATGCGAAAAATAAAAAATCTCCAGAATTGTTCAACACACGAAATGGAACCCGAAAATGCAACTCAAACACTCAAATAGAGATCTTAAACCAGCAGAACCTCTATTTATCGATTCATTCCAACGATAATTCTCAATTACAAATCCAGGTCTCACATTTCTCCCCCACTAAAAAGGATTTCGTCCTCGAAATCAAACAACAATTCTGAAAGCACAACACAGCAACTGAAACTCGGAGAAACAACAAGAAGCTAAACAGAAACTCACCCAACACAAGGCCAAGAGTTCAAGATAACTGAGCAAACAAATCACAACAACTAAGGAAGGAAAACAGAAAAACTACTAGCTACTGGAAAAAAATATAACTCAACAGCTACTCAAACAGATGCGGCCACTCGCGCTGAATCTTCTCTTCCAGCT
>KV009585.1:18225-38542 GCA_001598015.1 Dorcoceras hygrometricum
GCACAATCCCATGGAAGCAATCCACAGAGGCCCTGTAGTTGGACAGCTCATCCATCCCAACTATACAATCGAAATCCCAAAGCATCAAATGGATCAAATTCGCTAACAAGCAATGCTCACTAAACCGCAGCACACCACACACCTTCGATCTCGAGTCCTGGCCGTAGAAGTCCCACTTCTCGCCAGACAAAGGCCTAAAGCGCACAATCCCATGGAAGCAATCCACAGAGGCCCTGTAGTTGGACAGCACATCCATCCCAACTATACAATCGAAATCCCAAAGCATCAAATGGATCAAATTCGCTAACAAGGCATGCTCACCAAACCGCAGCACACCATCCAACAAAATCTCTTGCGAAAACAGGCTTACACCACCGGGGGTAGTAACAGAAACAGCATCACACAAAGGGACGGTACACAACTCATGCTCAACAACAAACGAATCAGAAATAAACGAATGCGATGCACCGGTGTCAAACAACACGCGAGCAGGAAAGTCAAAGACAAGACATGTACCTCCAATCACCCGGCTCGATGTCTCCTCGGCCTGCTCTCTCGTGAAGGCGTTAACCTGAGCCTGCTGAGGTCCTGGAAAGAAAGGTTGAGACGACTGCCCAAAACGCGAAGGTCCAGGCTGCTGAAACGGCCTAAACGGAGCCTCACCGAAACGGGGTTGCTGAAACTGCTGCGAACGGCCCCTAGACTGACCCCCATGACCCTGAGGCTGGGCCGTGGTCTGCTGTGCTCCAGCTGTCGGGCACACTCTTGCAAAGTGCCCATACTGACCACAAAGGTTGCAGGAACCCTGCACACCAACACACTGCGTGGAAGAATGCTTTCCACCGCAAAAACCACAAAACTCCGTCCGAGAGCCGCTGCTACTCGAACTTCCAGAACCAGAAGACCCTGAACCGGAATTCTTCTTGAATTGCTGACTGTAGGGTCGAAACCTCTGACGGCCAGACTGCTGAGCTACCTGCTGCTGCTGCTGCTGAGGAAAATGCACGGACTGAGAACTCTGGGACGACTGAGCTCCCTGACCAGCGGGCCTACCACCCTGCACCGCCTTCGCCACCTGCGCTCTACGCGCACTACGGCTCTTCATGCCCTCCTCGATGTGGATAGCAGTATCCATGGCCTCAGCATAAGACTTGGGCTTGCTTGTCAAAACGCTCTGGTACAGATCCCCATTCAAGCCCTCCACAAACCTGGTGCTCTTGGCCCTCTCCCGGCCAGCAACATGCGGAACATACGCCAACAAAGCAGAAAACTTACGAGCGTACTCGCGTACAGACAACGAACCTTGCTCCAAAAATTCGAACCCCCGCTCACGGGCAGCCACATAGGAGTCGGGGACATTACCACCCTGCACCGCCTTCGCCACCTGCGCTCTACGCGCACTACGGCTCTTCATGCCCTCCTCGATGTGGATAGCAGTATCCATGGCCTCAGCATAAGACTTGGGCTTGCTTGTCAAAACGCTCTGGTACAGATCCCCATTCAAGCCCTCCACAAACCTGGTGCTCTTGGCCCTCTCCCGGCCAGCAACATGCGGAACATACGCCAACAAAGCAGAAAACTTGCGAGCGTACTCGCGTACAGACAACGAACCTTGTTCCAAGAACTCGAACTCCCGCTCACGGGCAGCTACATAGGAGTCGGGGACATACTCCTGCCTGAAGACCTGGTAGAAGGCCTGTTAAACACACGGTATACACAACGTAAATCTAACAGGTTGCTAATCAAGCTCACGACTGGGAGTCTCACTCAACCAGCTGCCCAATATACCTCAACAATTACAGCTCAACAACAGCAAATTTCCAGCAGAAGACAACACGGGAGGAGCTCAACAACGACATACGGCCAACAACGGAGGGAGCTCAACGTGCCATGCGTGTATGTAAAGGCTAACAGAAATAAGAACATCCTCCAGCACACTACAGAACAACATAGATAACAATACACCATGTACCAAACAACCCAGCTCCCACGCATGCATAAAAGCAGAACAGCTCAGGCTAACTCATGCGATATATAGCTTATAGCCACATACAAAACAGCACAAACACAGCACAAATAGCACGGTTACCCAGCACACGACCAAGCTAGCTAAACAGCTCAGGCAGTATACACAACACAAGAAAAACAGCTCGACAACATAGCACGAGCGTAACAGGTTACATCATACCTACAACCAGGCTATGGCCTCACAGCCCACGGCCCCTATGTTCACATGCTTAACTTAAAGCTGTAATTAAAAGATCCGAATTTTTACCTGCTCAAACCTTACCAAGATACCTCACCAAAGATCACTATAGAACCGTAAAAACACCAGCTCTGCACAGAACAGGTCGTGCTAGCTCCTCCAATGCCACGCCAGGAGCCACGAGAGTGATAACAACACAGAGAGACCAACAACATCTCTACAAGAACTCAGCAACCTAAAAAAACCAACACAGACAGAATACTAGCTCATCACTCAACGTGAACCAGCTCGGAGCAGAACCTGAAACAGACCCACGAGCTAACAAACCCTAGATCACAACATCCAGCTCGGGTCTACTCTACGGCTAACGAAACTAGCCTTAAAGCGAAGCCAAGAACAAGTAACAACACTTACAGTGCACGGGTACCATCCCGGAAGAAAAACGCAGCTGGGAGAACCAACGACGGTGCACATCCTACCGCTTCACGTTTCTGTCCCTGGCCACCTCCGGCCATAATATCGGTAGGTGAAATGACTGGTTTGGAAAGGGGTTTCCAACGGTACAACCCTTGACCACAACTGGTCGGTCAAACTCCGGCAATCAGAAAATAAAGGTACGGTAAACAGTAATAATCAAGGGTTTCGGGAAAGGTAGCTTCTCGAACACACCAAAGGTGTTAAAATATCTAAGGTCTAAAAAGAACTAAGTCTCGGGTCAACTGCTGCTATTTATATTAATGAATACCCGGTCTGATCTACAGTTCCTACAGAACCTCTTAGACCACTACTGTTCCAGCTTAGGCATTCACGCATACCAGGTCACGCGTACACAGCAGCACAAGTTCTCGACAGATTACTCCTTCACAATTTAGCTCACACCTCAAAGCTGACACCAGCTTGGACAAACAGCACATGACGCTGCCATTAACAACTTTCATACACCAACAGATCTCACCTACGACAACTCACAGCTCACAGCTCAGTTCTCGTGTATGCAGGTGTAGCCCCAATAGTTCAGGAGATCTAGGCCAACTCCTCCCTGATCTTACCAACGAAAACAGCTCACAACTACTACAATAGTAACAGATCACAGTCCAGACCAGTTTACACACTTTGTCAGCTCACGCGATACCAACAGCTCTCGCGGAACCTTCTTTTCGCTATCAGCTTCTGCCTAAGATGATCGACCTTATCAATACAGCGCAACGTCCCTAAGCTTACTACAAAGCCCAGAAGGCTACAAAATTCCTTTCCAGATTACACGTTGCTGCTCAACTGATAACAGCTCGGAGCTGCTACGCCACCAGCTCACACCAGGGCAGATCAGATCACACTAACATTGCTGTATAACAGCTCAAGCAACTCAGCTCGGAGGAATTTAGAACAACACGTATCCTATCGATCAGCTCAGTATACTATAAATAGCTTACAACACCCCAAAGCTGTTCGATAAGCTATCAGATCACAGCGCACCAATCTGTAACAGATTTGAAATCTCAGAACAACTCATGCCTACTGTTCCCTGCCACATAGTACTCCTAAGGTGTCAGGCCTTATGCTCTAAACAAGGATTAATTACTCAATCTCAGATTCACGGAAGCATAAAATATGGGCTAAATTTTTTTTTCATTTGGCCCTGAATAGAAAATATCATTTAAAATACAAACATAATCATAATACGGATTTTAACTCAAAAATCCAAACAACAGCAAATGCAGATCTCCCAAATATATTATTCTCACAGGGCATCCCCTGGTTCAATAGTACAATACATAATATATAACTGGGACTCAAAATGATCTACCAGCCGACGCTTCACTCGATCCAGCTGGATTACCTGAAGACCCTGTAAAGGCCAACACAGACCAAAGCAGCCCAAAGAGGGAAAATAAAAAGAGGTCAAACCTCAGTACGAAGAGCATAGATAAAGCAATAATCCTATCAGACATGCAATATTTCAAACGTGAAATGCATGAGGGCTACCAGGAATCATCGGTAAGCAAGGCACAACGACTCAGCAGTGCAATAAAATCACAATAATCAATCAGAATCCAAATCACAGCGACTCAGCGAGGACATTGGATCCTTAGCACGGTGACTCAGTCGGAAAATCGCGACTCAGCGATTATCAGGTCTTAAAGAAGCAGGCTCAATATGCTATGCATGAATGCCAAGTAAAAGCATACCCACAACAATGCATATAATTCACATGCATAGGCAATTAAGCACATGAATCATCATCGTAATCTATCCAACCAAGCAGATTCAACTAGCACATAAATCATAGCAGCTCACACACGAATAGAAATATTCTCAAGCTGATATTAAAGCCGCTAATATAAGCTCACTCGTACCTAAACTTCACACGGTTACTACCTCAACAGATCGCACAAGAACAAGAACACAGCACTAACAGCCCGTGCAAGTCAACTGCTCTACCAGCTCACGGCGAACCCAACAGAACGGCTCAAACCATCACGTGGATATAACCTAAGCGCTCAAGCGGAATGGAAGAATTATCGGCCAAAATTGCGAAATTGTTCGAACGCTTCACCCACATCGCACCAACTCGACAAGTCGACCCAAGGCTCAAAAGTGGCATAAAAAAAAGGAAAGGTCTTGGAGAGAGGAACCAGGTGCCACCAGCCTTGCTCCAAACTACGGCGTAAATCGACGGTAATCGAAAGAAATTGAGTACGATGAACAGTACCTATCGAAGGCTCTCTGGAAATAAGATAGGGAATATTTGGTCTGCAATTGCCTAAGTGTTGTTCGACACTTATATTTATTCTCCCAGTCAATGCTACAGTAAAAATCAACCAGTTCAGATCTTAGCACTACACCAGATTAGACTCCTCTATGTTGTACCAACTCGCGACCACCAAAAGACGTCGCACAGGAGTCCAGCTCATAAAAACCAGCTCAGTGTATCCAACGTACAACTTAGAACATACACACAGATCAGCTCTTGGATCCAACAGATCATGCCAATTCGACAGACACGCCCGCTACTCACAACTCAGCTTACTACCAACCTGCGTCTAAGCTGATGTCGCCAAACGACTTCGCATCGCCTCCAGCTCAGGACAAACAGATCACGTGTACGTAGAACAGCTCACATATATCCAGCTCTCGCCTAATCTGGAAATCATAAACCGTACCGGTCTACACCAAAATACGAATCGGGCCGGTCCACATAGTACCACCCGTTCGTGCACCTACAAGCTGTTTTCCATCCCATAACATCATGCACTGTAGAACAGATCTTGCATTGGATAGCTTACACGTACTGGGCATTCCTACCCAAACTGAAACCTTCACAGCATCTTGTCCAATCTAACAGCTCACGTATGATCCGTTCTATGTCCAACCCGAAGATCATCAACAGCTCAGACCAATCTCCTAAGCTGAATACCCGACAGCTCACGATGGTATTCAGCTCATGAGACACCCAACTAACCTAACGCTCAACTCTCTCGAGCTCAGGGCTCAACAGTTCGAATCACCCAAGCTAATTCCCCACTAACAGCTCACGCGATTTAATCCTGCCTTTCCCCTAATCTGCTCGTAATACATCACTAATTAAATCGATTAATTACAGCCCTCACATTATACCCAACTAGAAATGGATTTCGTCCTTGAAATCAACTGTAACTATAGATCCGAACAGAACAATACCGTAAAACCACCGAAACTAAAATCATAACAGTCCAACATGTCTCAATGCTTACCAAAGTCACTCACCAAGGTACAAAAACAACTCAACACTAATTAGCAAACTAGAAGATTACCTGAATGAATACTGCGTATGCTCAAACAAATGAGGCCACTCCTGTCTCATATTTTCTTCAACTTCCCAGGTAGCTTCCTCTCGGCCATGTTTGCTCCATTGGACCATGACCAACGGAATAGTCTTGTTTCTCAATTGTTTCTCCTTCCTATCCAGAATTTGCACTGGATATTTAACATAACTCAGGGTTGAATCTAGCTCAACTTCATCAGTCCTTAGCACATGGTATGGATCCGGCTCATATTTCCTCAACATTGATTCATGAAACACATCATGCATTGCTGCTAACTCAGCAGGAGGTTGCAATCGATACGCCAAGGATCCAATCCTCTCAATAATCTAGAATGGGCCAACGAATCTAGGAGCTAACTTACCCTTAAGCCTGAACATCATCATGCTCTTGAAAGGAGAAACTTTCAGAAACACTCGATCACAAACCTGAAATTCCAAAGGCCTACGCCTCTTGTTAGCATAGCTAGCTTTACGATCTTGTGCAGCCTTCATCCTACTTCGAATCAGCTCAACCTGATCCTTCATATGCTGCAAAAACTCAGGGGTGGACAACTGTCTCTCACCAACTTCTTCCCAACAAATCGGTGATCTACACTTTAAACCGTACAAAGATTTGAATGGTGCCATCCCGATAGTCACTTGGTAGCTATTGTTATACGAAAATTCTACCAGGGATAAAGAATCCTTCCATCCATCGCTGAAATCCGTCACAATAGCTCGCAGCATATCCTCCAAAATATGTATGGTCCTCTCGGATTGGCCATCTGTCTGAGGGTGATAAGCTGTACTCATAGCCAACCTCGAACCCATCGATGCTCGCAAGCCCTTCCAAAATCGGGAAGTAAATCGTGGATCTCTATCAGACACTATCGAAACTAACACTCCATGCAATCTAACCACGTGATCGACGTACAGTCTCGCCATCTTCTTCATTCCATCGCTGAAATCCGTCACAATAGCTCGCAGCATATCCTCCAAAATATGTATGGTCCTCTCGGATTGGCCATCTGTCTGAGGGTGATAAGCTGTACTCATAGCCAACCTCGAACCCATCGATGCTCGCAAGCCCTTCCAAAATCGGGAAGTAAATCGTGGATCTCTATCAGACACTATCGAAACTAACACTCCATGCAATCTAACCACGTGATCGACGTACAGTCTCGCCATCTTCTTCATGGAACATATCACATCATAGGGAATGAAATAGGCTGACTTCTAAAGCCTGTAAATAACCATCCAAATCGCATCACATCCCCTGTCTGAACGAGTAAATGGGTCACAAAATCCATGGCAACGTGCTCCCAATTCCATTGAGGCACTTCTAAACTCTGTAAAAATCCACCAGGTCTCATCCTTTCGGCCTTGACCTGTTGACAGTTCAAACATCGAGATAAAAATTCAGAAATATCATTCTTCATGCCTTCCTACCAATAGTGCGACCTCAAGTCATGATACATCTTCTTACCTGGATGCACAGTATAACGACTGGAATGGGCCTCGTTAAAGATGATTTCTCTCAGATCAATTAGGTTTGGAACTTCCAATCTACCACGAAATCTCAGGCATCCATCACAAGCAATAGAAAAATCTTTTGTCTGCCTATTCTAGACTTTTATCTTCAACTCATGGATGTACAGGTCGGTCCTCTGTGCTGCTATAATGTCTTCCACAATCTGTGGTTCAACCTGAAGAGAAGAAACTACGAAACACTGATCTTCTTGCTGAAAACGCCATCCAGAAGTCCCCAAATTCTCGTGGACTTTGGATATACGCAACGATGTTAACATAGCATGCTGGGCTTTCCTACTCAAGGCATCTGCCACGAAGTTCATTCGTGCAGGCTGATACTGAATCTCACAGTCAAAATCCTTGAGCAACTCCATCCAACGATGCTGTCTCATGTTCAGATCTGACTGAGTGAAGATATACTTCAAACTCTTGTGGTCGGTGTACACCACAAACTGCTCACCATACAGATAACGACATCAAATCTTCAAGGCAAAAACGATAGGAGCCAATTATAAATCATGAACGGGATATCTCGTCTCTTGGGGTTTCAACTGTCGAGACGCATAGGCTATCAAACGCCCATTCTGCATCAATACACAACCCAGACCATTCAGAGAAGCACCAGAACAAACCACAAAACCTCCAGATCCCGACGGTAAAGCCAACACAGGAGCAGTAGTCAACTTCTCCTTGAGAAACTAAAAATTCAACTCACACTCGTCAGTCCATAGAAATATTCTATCCTTCTAGGTCAACTGCGTCATCGACTTGGCTATTGAAGAAAACCCTCAATAAAACATTTGTAATAGCCAACCAAACCCAAGAAACTATGGATCTCCAAAACATTCCTAGGACGCTCCCAGTTAAGAACTGCTTCTACCTTATTAGGATGCACCGAAATACCTTGTGCGGAAATAACATGACCCAAAAATATTACTTTATCTAACCAAAATTCACACTTACTGAACTTAGCATAGAGCTGTGTGTTAGAACAATATCTATTAAGTTTTGGTGATAACAAAAAGACAAAATGGATTGATCGTTTTACAAGTGCTATTTCAGCAGATGGAGTCTTCGTAAAGATTCAGCAGATGGTATTCGTGTTGAGTTCTATCGTGTTTTGCTAAGAAGTATAAAACGACGGCGTTTTGATAAGTTAGGACGACGTCGTGGAGTGCACAGTATAGTTTCAGCAGATGAAGTGTTCAGCAGATACTTTGTTGAAGAAGTTCAGCAGTTGGTCTAGTATATTTGTTGAAGATTGGTAAACGACAACGTTTAAGTTAGTTGGAACGACAGCGTTTTGGATTGATTCAGCAGAAGCCTTCTTTAGTTGTTTCAGCAGATGGCTACAGTGACTCAAATCAGCAGATGATCTACATATTGTTGTTCAGCAGATGTATTTCGAAGATAGCTAAACGGTGTCGCTTGAATAAGTTGACACGACATCGTTTTTGCTAAAGATCAGCAGATGGAAAAACGCGTACGCATTTCAGCAGAGAATTCTTCTTAGCGTTTTTCCAGTCGAAGCTTTCAACGAAGATGAAGTGCTGATTTCCAAAGTAATTTCAGGCGCAAGCTCTAAGTATTTGAAATACGATCGTTTGCTTATTAACGAATCGCTTATTATTCTTGCTGCAACGCTTCCAAAATATTTACAGAGCTTTCTCTTGTTGATATCTCAAAAAGCTCAAGACTCGAAGAACAATTCGTTTTTGATCTTCATTAGATAATCTTTCGAGTCAAAATACAGTCTCTAGCATCGTGTTCTCATTGATATATTTGATAGAGTCTGTAAACGAACTGTCTTTTAAGAAGTTCGTAAAACGTTATAAATCTTGTAAACCAGCAGCTAGTCTGCGTGAAACGTTGTGAAGTGCTAGGAGTTCTCAAGGCTGTTGGCTTTGGGATCGGGTGCTTGTAGATTGTCTACTTGTATCAAAGTCTTCTAGTGATACCTTCCGTGCGTTTTATGAAATTGTTACTACTCAGATTTTACTTGCTAAGCCTTTAGGCTCACTAGCTTTAAAATGGCGCAGGTACGACAGTTGAAGAACGAACAGCAGGTGAAACTTGAGACCAGCAGCTGGGTGTTGTGTTTATCCAAGGCCTACGTTTTCCGTGTCTCAGCTGTAGCGTTTTGATTTCATTTGTACTGTATTAGATCAGTATCAACGGTTGTATATTTACTTAGAATATCAGCTGTTGTAAATCGCAATTTCCATTATAAATACAAACTGTTTTTCCGTAAATATTTTTAGTAGTTAGCGCGCGAGTTAGGTACCTGCTGGTCCTTGAGATTGTTGTTTGTTTTGTTTCTTTCAAGATATAGGAAATACAGACTATAGCGAATTATCATTTAGCCCTTCTTTTATTCGAAAATTTTTATTCATCCGAATTCTCGTGGCCCCGTTGGGTTCGGGCTGTGCTGTAAGATCACTTGGAGCGAGGCTCAGTGACAAGCACATGGGGCGAGATAGAAGAATGAAAAATCTGAGCTGTTCTCTGTACTGGCTTTTCATAATTTTAAGCAACTCAGTAGCACGTGTTATTTGAAATAATTGTATGCTCTGATTTGAGTTTTAAAGTGTTCTGTTTTGCGGATTTCAGCTGATGCAAAATTTTGATTTTAAAATGTTTTGAGCTCATGTTATAAAAGACAGGGAGAGTGGCGTCACTGTCATTTATAACTTTGAGTAATGCATCAGCTTCAGTTTTTCAAAATCATATATTGTTGCATATGGTGCTTCCCAAAGCAGTTTTGTTCTTCAAGTTTAAAACTCCTGCTGTTATGTTGTGACAGTGTAGGGAGAGCCTTTGTTTTTAAATCGGGAAGTCCAGCAGTTCATTCTCTTTTTGATTCCCACAAAAAGGGAGAGAATTGTTAGAACATGCATTGTTGATTTAAGGTTTTGTGTAAATCAAAAAGGGAGAGAATTGTTAGAACATGCATCGTCGATTTAAGGTTTTGTGTAAATCAAAAAGGGAGAGATTGTTGGATTTGTTTTTACAGATCCTAATTAAGTTTTGAATTACACAAAACCTATTATTGTGATTCTAACAATTCTACTTGAGTGTACAGATTTTAGGCCCAAAGAAGACGATCAGCAGCAGCTATATCTGTCCAGCAGATGGTTCGCAATATATCGATCAGCAGTGGTTTGGTGTTCATGGAATCAGCAGTTGAATTAGCAATGGAGACGTCCAGAGTTACATCAGCTGTTCGTAATCAGCTGGAGCATGATAATCCAGCTGAAACAATAACAACCAGCTGAAAAGCTAAAGTGCGAAGCGAACCAGCTGAATCAAGTATTGAGAAGCTTGCTGAAGAATAAGAAGAAGATTCAAGTTATAAGTACTGCTGACGAATCTGTTAGCAGTCGCAAGAAGAAGAAGAAGAAGAAGAAAGTCGCATTTATAAGTACTGTTAATGAATCTATTAACAGTCGCCTTCCAAGAAGCTGGATGATGAAGATCAGCTGGATCGAAGTGAAGTTTTGTTGATATTTCAAAAAGCTCAAGACTCGAAGAACAATTCGTTTTTGATCTTCATTAGATAATCTTTCGAGTCAAATTACAGTCTCTAGCTTCGTGTTCTCATTGATATATTTGATAGAGTCTGTAAACGAACTGTCTTTTAAGAAGTTCGTAAAACGTTATAAATCTTGTAAACCAGCAGCTAGTCTGCGTGAAGTGTTGTGAGGTGCTAGGAGTTCTCAAGGCTGTTGTCTTTGGGATCGGGTGCTTGTAGATTGTCTACTTGTATCAAAGTCTTCTAGTGTTACCTTCCGAGGAGGAAGAAGGGGAGACGTAGGATATTTGTATCCGAACTTCCAGAAACAAACTCTCGTCTCAATCTTTTATTTACGCATTTATTTACAGTTGCGCATTGTTCATTGTTCACAAACTAATCGGCCTATTTCCGCACATTTATTTGTGGCTGAGAAGTTTGCTTAAGACTGAGAATCCAAAAGTTTTTAAAAGAACTTTGAAATAGAAAAATCGAAGGAGTTCATTCAACCCCCCCTTCTGAACTCCTATTTACTTAGTGATCCTATTTCCGGGGACCATCACTGTGAGTATCTCAGTTTCTGCAACACCAATCTCAAGTGCTCCTTATGCTCTCCATAGCTCCTCGAGTACACCAGAATATCATCTATGAAGACAATCACAAAACGATCGATACACTCGCTAAAGACGCGATTCATCAAGTCCATGAAGGCAGCAGGGGCATTCGTCAATCCTAACGGCATCACAAGAAATTCGTAATGCCTGTATCTAGTCCAGAACTCCATCTTCGCCACATCAACGTTTCTATTCCGCAATTAATGATAACCAGAACGCAGATCAATCTTGGAGTATAACGCCGATCCCTATAGCTGATCAAACAGATCATCAATTCTCGGAAACGGGTACTTGTTCTTGATCATTGCTTTATTCAGCTGCCGAAAGTCAACACACATCCTTATAGATCCATCCTTCTTCTTCACAAAGAGAATCGGAGCTCCCTAAGACGACATACTCTGCCTAATAAATCCCTTATCTAGAAGACCACGCAACTGGTCCTTAAGTTCCTTCAACTCAGTCAGCGCCAATCGGTATGGAGCTCTAGAAATCGGGGCAATCCCTGGCACGAACTCAATGCTTAAATCAATCTCTCGTCTCAGAGGGAATCCATGAATCTCATCCGGAAAAATATCTGGGAACTCTCGAGCAATAGGAATGTCAGTAAATTCCAGTCGCGACTCTTGGGAGACATCCAGGGCATAAATCATGAACCCAGAGTTCTCTAACATCAACAAACTAAACATCCCCATGGTTGACACTACTGGAATCTTCGATCGTGAATAATCACCATAGAAGTCCCTCTCTTGCCCGAATTGAGGTCTAAACCTCACTACACCATGGAAACAATCAAGAGTCGCTCTATAACTGGACAACACATCCATACCCAAGATACAATAAAAGTCCCTAATCTCCAGAGAAATCAAATTCATCACCAGCACATTCTCATCAAATCTAATAACACAATCCAAAACCACTTCACGGGAAAATAAACCCATGCCAGAAAGGGTAGAAACAAATACGACATCACACAGTGGGGTAGAACTCAACCCACACTCATACACAAACAAATCAGATGTAAAAGAGTGTGATGCTCCAGTATCAAACAAAACTCGTTCAGGAAAGTCAAAGATAGTACAAATACCTACAATAACTCCCCGAGGCATATCATCAGCTTGCTCTCTCGTCAAGGCATTTACTTGAGCTTGTTGTGGTCCTGAAAATTGAGGTCTAGAAGATCCTCCGAACCTATATGGTTCTCACGGTTGGAATCCTGATCGTTGGACTAGACAAAAGGTTGCGGTCTCTACGAAGAACCACCAGCTGAACCTTGTTGCGACTGATTTTAGGGATGTCCCCCCATCAAAGGACAAACTCTAGCGAAATATCCAGGCTGCCCACACTTATGGCAAAGACCCTGAACTCCACGGCACTGAGAAGTCATATGCCTATCTCCGCACTGACCACATGACACTCCTCCAGAGCCACTACCACCAGAACTAACAGAACCAAAAGAACTCTAATTCGACCATCTCTTGAACTATTTCCCTGGAGGCTTGAACCTCTGGCGATTGGACTGCTGCAACATCTGAGGAGTTGAAAAGAATACGTCCCTTCTGGCACGAGTTGGAAACTGCGTCCAGCTGTCGGCTGAACCTGATTCTACTCTTCCAAAAGACTCTCCTCAATATCCACCGCTCTATCCACTGCCTCAGCGTAAGTCACAGGAGAACCAGCTAGCACCATACGGAAAAAATCAGGCCTCAACCCTCTCAGAAACTTGTTCCTCTTCGTTCCTCTGCAACGTGGGGAACATACGACAGAAGCGAAGAAAACTGTCTAGCGTACTTGGCCACCCTCATGTTCCCTTGCTTTAGATTATCAAACTCCCTCTCACGGTTATTGTATTAGGACTCAGGGGTATACTCCTGACGAAAAGCTGCACAGAAGCTCTCCCAAGAGATCAAAACTCCACTCTCTCTCATGACTCGGGAAGTACCCTTCCACCAGCGTTGAGCATGATCCCTAAACTGCAAAATGGCCAACTTCAGTCTCATCTCTTGAGAATACTCCACCGTGTCAAACAACTCCTCCATGTGCTCCAACCAGCCTTCAGCCATCAAACCACCCTATGCTCCAGTAAAAACAGGAGTATTCGTCCGCTGAAATCTCGCAGAACTAGCACCATCTCACCAACCTGTCTAGTCAAATTCTCAACCTCCACCTCTGCCCCTGCCTAGCCCGACGACACAAAGGCACACTCTGCTGCTCAACATACTCATCACTCCCCGGGGCTCTAGACTCCCTAACTACCTGCCTAGCGGTTCTACTTCTACCTCTCCTCAGCGGCATCTACCAAAACTCAAAGGTAAGAACCAAAAGAAGATAATTCACAGAGGCAGATAACAAAATTCATAGAAATCACAGAGTGAATCACAATCCAAAAAGCTCAAACTCTGTGCCTAGACTCAAGTGTGATGAGAAAGAATCGAGCTTATCCCAGTTTAAGCTCTGATATCAAAACTATCAATCCCAATGCTCAAAACAACGATTAATTACTAATTAATCTCAAATTAACGGAAGCATAAAATATGGGCTACATTTTTTTTTCATTTGGGCCCGAACTGAAAATATCATTTAAAATACAAACATAATCAAAATACGGATTTTAACCAAAAATCCAAACAAAAACAAATGCAGATCCCCAAAATACAGTATTCTCATAGGGCATCCCGTGATTCAACAGTACAATACATAATATATAACTGGGACTCAAAATGGAGATCTACCAGCCGAAGCTCCACTCGAGCCAGCTGGATTACCTGAAGACCCTGCAAAGGCCAACACAGACCAAAGCAGCCCAAAGAGGGAAAATAAAACGAGTTCAAAACTCAGTATGAAGAGCATAGATAAAGCAACAATCCTATCAGACATGCAATATTTCAAACGTGCAATGCATGAGGGTTACCAAGAATCATCGGTAAGCAAGGCACAACGACTCAGCTGTGCAATAAAATTCAATAATCAATCAGAATCCAAATCACAGCGACTCAGCTGGCTATCGCGACTCAGCGAGGAAATTGGTTCCATAGCACGGTGACTCAGCCGGAAAATCGCGACTCAGCGATTATCAAGTTACAAAGAAGCAGGCTCAATATGCTATGCATGAATGCCAAGTAATATCATACCCACAACAATGCATAATTCACATGCATAGGTAATTAAGCACACGAATCATCATCGTAATCTTTCCAACCAAGCAGATTCACCTAGCACATAAATCATAACAGCTGACACACGAATAGAAATATTCTCAAGCTGATATTAAAGATGCTAATATAAGCTCACTCGTACCTCAACTTCACACGGTTACTACCTCAACAGATCGCACGAGAACAAGAACACAGCACTAACAGCCCGTGCAAGTCTGCTGCTCTACCAGCTCACGGCGAACCCAACAGAACGGCTCAAACCATCACGTGGCTATAACCCAAGAGATCAAGCGGAACGGAAGAACTATCGGCCGGAAATTGAAAAATTGTTCGAACGCTTCAACCACATCGCACCCACTAGACAAGTCGACCCAAGGCTCCAAAGTGGTATCAAAAAACGAAAGGTCTTGGAGAGAGGAACCTGGTGCCACCAGCCTTGCTCCAAACGGCGGTGTAAATCGACGACAATCGAAAGAAATTGAGTACGATGAACAGTACGTATCAAAGGCTCTCTGGAAAGAAGATAGGGAATATTTGGTCTGAAATTGCCTAAGTGTTGTTCGACACTTATATTTATTCTCCCAGTCAATGCTACAGTGAAAATCAACCAGTTCAGATCTTAGCACTACACCAGATTAGACTCCTCTATGGTATTCCAGCTCGCGACCACCAAACGACGTCGCACAGAAGTCCAGCTCATAACAACCAGCTTAGTGTATCCAGTGTACATCTTAGAACATACAGACAGATCAGCTCTTGGATCCAACAGATCATGCCAATTCGACAGACACGCCTGCTACTCACAACTCAGCTTACTACCAACCAGCGTCTAAGCTGATGTCTCCAAACGACGTCGCACCGCCTCCAGCTCAGGACAAACAGATCACGCGTACGTAGACCAGCTCACATATATCAAGCTCTCTCCTAATCTGGAAACCATAAACCGTACCGGTCTACACAAAAATACGAACCGGGCCGGTCCGCATAGTACCAGACAGATCAGCTCTTGGATCCAACAGATCATGCCAATTCGACAGACACGCCTGCTACTCACAACTCAGCTTACTACCAACCAGCGTCTAAGCTGATGTCTCCAAACGACGTCGCACCGCCTCCAGCTCAGGACAAACAGATCACGCGTACGTAGACCAGCTCACATATATCAAGCTCTCTCCTAATCTGGAAACCATAAACCGTACCGGTCTACACAAAAATACGAACCGGGCCGGTCCGCATAGTACCACCCGTTCGTGCACCTCCAAGCTGTTTTCCATCCCATAATCGCTTGCACTATGGATAGTAGAACAGATCACGCATTGGACAGCTTACACGTATTGGGCATTCCTCCCCAAACTGGAACCTTCACAGCATCTTGTCCAATCTAACAGCTCACGTCTGATCCATTCTATGTCCAACCCGAAGATTATCAGCAGCTCAGACCAATCTCCTAAGCTGAATATCCGACAGCTAACGAGACACCCAACTAACCTAGCGCTCAACTCTCTCTCCAGCTTGGGGCTCAACAGTTCGAATCAGCCCGCACCCAAGATGATTCCCCACTAACAGCTCACGTGATTTAATCCTGCCTTCCCCTAATCTGCTCGTAATACATCACTAAATAAATTTGTTAATTAAAATCCTCACATAAGCTGCTAACAGCTCACGGACTCAACATAGTCTTTGCTTAACAGCTTGCGCCTAATCTGGTGCACAATGAACAGTTTACACTTCCACACGCCAAACCAGCTTGCGCAACATACCATCTTACCGCTAAGCTAGACCTCCAATCTGCTACAACACCTAAGATCAGCACAGGCCACTCAACAGCTCGTGCTAGTGCTAACCCAAGCTAGGGCCCGAAACAGCTTACACCACAGCTTAGCGTGAAACGTGATAGCTCTCCAAGATGGATCATCTCGACCGATTGACCCTTAATCTAAACATGATTAAGCTACTAATTTCCTGGAATCACAGTCCATGCATTTCTCTCCACCTTAAATGATTTCGTCCTTGAAATCAAATGGTCCTCACCAAATATGACGGTTACAACTAACTATGGTCTGCACCGGGAGTTATTACCAGCTTACGCCTCAGCCGGTACCACCAAACGACGTGGTACAACACTAGCGATCTGAATGGTAAGATCAAGACGTCCAGAACATCCCTAAACAGAACTTAACTTATGCTGCAGCTTCTAACATCTTACGCTACACAGCGCCTCTCAAAGTTGTTCACTTCTAAGCTGATCTCCCCAAAACAGTTCGCACAGAATACCAAAATACCGTCCAGCGAAACATTTCAACTCAGAACTTGCTCTTCATAGATCAGCTTACGCCCAATCAGCAAAATATCCAAGCCGATTGCTACTACGATTCTATACACATAACAAATCACACAAACAAAACAGACAACAATGCAAACGACCAAAAAAAATCACCAACAAGCGTACAACCAGTTATGAACTGGATAGAAACAGAACTCAAACAGGAAGGAAACAGAATTCAAGGAAGAAAAACAGTATCCAACGTGGATGAGGGCACGCTCCACTCATCTCAGTTTCTGCTTCTCAAGTAGTCATTCCTCTTCCATGTGTACTCCACTGTACTGTAACCCAGGGTAAGGTAATAATCCGCCATTGTTTCTCCCTTCTGTCCAGAATTCTCACTGGCCATACAATACAACTTAGGGTCTGTTCCAGCCCAAATTCATCAGTTCTCAACACAAAAGAAGGATCTGGCTCGCGTTCCCTCAGCTTAGACGTATAAAACACGTCATGTGTCCACAACAAAACAGCCGGTTTTAGGATGAATTTCAGAAGTTTTTGTGATGAAAAATAGACGAGAAAATAAAATCCATAAAAGAGGTCAATTGGAACAAAGTGACAAGATCTGGATGACACTTACTACGTTGGACATAGAAACCAGATCGGAGCAGACTCAAGCTGGTCAAGAAAAAACCAGCTCAGAGCATTGAGGAAAAATCTGCAAAGGGAGTCTTGTCAAGTTGGTTCAAGATATCAAGATGTGCTGGTTTTAAGGACAAACCAGCTCAGGACTTTAAGGAGTGATAAGTAACCAGCTGGAAGACCAGTTAAGAAAACCAACTCGGAGCAGATTAACTTTTCAAGTGGCATGAAGCTGATGGTTTGAGAAGACTGGAACTAATATTCAAATCAGCATAAAACAAAGACAAGAGTAGAATGGTTTTAATCAAGATAATAATCCGATCAATAAGAGCAGCTCAATACTCTGGAACCAGATCGGGAGGCCAGCTAAGTTAAAGGCAACTTAACAATCTGTATTTTGGAATGTTTGAATCTACGTACACCTTGATTTGAAACATTCGACATCTCTACAGTGATGTGTAGTCGTTGGAACTACTTTGAGCTAAAATAAGATACGCAGATACGGTACAAACCGAAGACGGTGCAGAGTTGCTAAAAAAGGCAATGCATTTAATGAAGATGTACTTTCATCGTACAGACGTTTAAGACGTCGCGGGAAATTCAATTTGGATACATTCAATGAATCTACTGGCTACATTTATTACCGTTGTATCCAAAGAGTATATATAGAAGATAAGAGCAGTTGTGAAGGGGTTACGGAGGAACCAAATACAACGAGATCATTGAACTCACAAGATAACCAGCCTTTCACTGAAGCAGAGTTCATCTTGAACCAGCTTACACAAGTGACACACGCACAGATTGTTTACTTCATTTTCTGTGTCACAAACTCTTCTATTACACACTCTGTATTACTGAGCGATTGCTGTAAAACATAAACAGAGAGTGAGAAGTGCTATATTAGCACGACCAACTTAGGTCTGAGATTTTTGTATTGCGAACCAGATCACTGGTCTAAGTTTCGTTGTTTGTTTGCTAGGAGTTCTCATGGCTGCTGGTTGCAGGAGTGGGTTTCTACAAAGGGTTGTATAAATAAAAGTCTTCCAGTGTAAACCTTCCCACCAAGGAAGAAGAGGAGACGTAGGAGAATTTTCTCCGAACTTCAAGAAACAAATCTCTCGTCCCTACATATTTTATATTCACGCACTTGATTAAAATGCACTGATTGAATCGTGTTCATTCAGCATAAAAATCATTTTATTACACGAGACAACAGTAGTCACTGAGAACCTTCCTAGTTGGTAACTCGGCTGGAAGTTTGCTTCAAGCTATAAAACTTTTCGAAACAATTTTCAATTCAAAAATTATCAAAGGAGTTCATTCACCCCCCCATCTGAACTCTCGAGCTTGTTTTTGATCCTAACATGTGGTATCAGAGCATGTTTCTCATTGCCTGAACAATTTATTAATTCTTACTTATTAATATGTCGATTTCTCATAATAAAATTCCTATGTTCTCTAAAGAGTAATACGATGTCTGGAAGATCCTGATGCAGGCGCACCTAGCAGCATAAGATGACGACATGTGGTTCGTATTCACTAACGGACCAATACATGTGAGGATTCAGATTTGTGATTAGCGTTTATCTTAATTTCAGACTTCGAATTTTAGGATTTTTGGTGAAATCCGTTTAAGATTTGGATTTGAATTGAGGAAGTTATGGTAGAAATCTGAATTCCTTGGTATCGCTTGATTTTAGAATGAGCGGTAGAGAGATCTGGTCCCTTGATTTGTGGTGAGATCTGCTTGAATTTTGAATGAGATCTGTTTCTCCTTAGCGTTTCGTAAAGCATCGTAAGATTTGGATAAACGGTGTCGTTCTGGAGAGATCTGGTTGTCGAGAATAGCGTGAGAAACGAATGCGTTTTCTGTTGAAATTCAGATCTCATGACGTAAGCAGCTCTTGTGTGTGACGTAAGCATCGCTGGATAGTGATCGCATTTGAATTGTAGCGAGAGATCTGGCAGCACTTGAGGGTGACGTCAGCAGGTCTGGTGGATGACGTAAGCAGATCTGTTGTGTTTGTAGCGAGAGATCTGTTCTACGACTTTTCAAGTTGTAGATGTCTGTTTTTGTCGGTGGTGGACTTGTTGTGTAGCTTTTGAGTTGAGGATATTTGTATAAGTGTTGAGTTTACACTTAGAGCATTCCAGACCCGATATTTCTTATCCTCAAGCTCGAAACCCTCGAATTAGATACTGTTCACCGTCTCTTTCTTTCGCGATTTTTCCGTCGATTCCGACCTTTGTTTTTAGAGTTCTTGGTAGCGTTGGAAACCTCTTGAGAAGACCTTTCTTTTCCAACCAATCTTGGAAGCTGTGTTGAGCTGGAAAGAGAACGCGAAGTTGCTGAGTTTTGGGCAGTAAGTTGCACCGTGAACTCTTCTTAGCGTGAGCTTTCGGGTGAGCTTTCTTTCGTTGATTTGAGCTCGTTCTTGTATGTTAGTACCTGCGTAGAAGTGCAGAACTTTTGGATAGCTTCTGGCCGTAGGATTAACATATTTGTTCAGCGGATTTGAGCTGCGATTATTCGTACCTTGCACAGATTTGTTACTGGAGCTCTTCGGCCGTGTGATTTGAGGCTAAGTGGGATCTGTTTGCAAGCTGTGAGAGTTACC
>KV009585.1:40285-76641 GCA_001598015.1 Dorcoceras hygrometricum
TGTGGCTTTCGTGAAATTGAATTGTGGGATTGATTGAGTTATGCTTTATTTCACGTATTATGCATTGTATGCTTTATGCTTTGATATCGAATGGCATTCATGCATACATCTTGAGCCTGAATTGATAAATTGATTTGATTACCTGATTGGGTGCCACGTTGTGACTGGCCGACTTGAGTCGTGTCCGAAAAGTCCAATGTTATCGTCGGAGTGGTGACTACCGGATTCGAGTGTCTACCACCGAGCTGTGATGGGCTGACGGGCCCCGATGATCACGGACCGATGATTTCCACCGGCTGATTGGCTGTGTGTGGTATAGAGGCTTGGTTTGAGTTGCCAGTTGATAGACTGGTCTATCTATCCGACTTTTTGATAGCCCTCATGCATTCATAGCTTTGATTATAGCTTGTTGCATGTTTACTGCTTTGATAGCTCTTCGTACTGAGGCTTGACCTCGTATTTTCTTTTCCTGCTTTTGTTGTTTGGGTCTGTGTTACCCATTTGCAGGAGTTTCAGGTAACCAAGCTGGACCGAGTGGAAGTTCAGTTGGTCGATCCCCGCATCCCTGAGTCCCAGTTTACTTATGATATGTATTGAACCGGGGGATGCCCCGTGTTTTATTGTATTTGGGGGATCTGTATTTTGAATTGATTTATGTGGTTACTTGCTGTATCGAGTTGAGTAAACTTCTATTTTGAATATCGAATATTTTGAATGAATGATTTGAAGTTCAGGCCTTTGTATTTCGAAAAATTTTTTAAGCCCTGATTTTAAGCTTCCGTAATTATGCGCTTATTGTGTGTTAATTGTTGGTAATTAGCACGGGGCCTGACAATACATATACTGAAAATGAACACTGTTATGGCGATAACTACTGGTGCACCCCAATGGATTGAGAAACCCAGACAGGAGTGGACCTCGGAAGATAAGAAAAAAGCAAATCTGGATAATGTCGCTAAGGACATACTATACAAGACGCTAGACAATAACATGTTTAGCAAAATCCAGACATGCACGACTCCTTAGGAAATCTGGGAGAAACTGACCCAGATATACGAAGGGAATGAAGAGACAAAGGAAGACAAGTTGACCGTGGCCTTACAAAAATTCGAACTAATCAAGATGAAACCTGAAGAAACTATGGCCGAATTTGATGAAAGATTCAGCTCCTTGGTTATTGAGCTGGCCAGACTGAACAAGACGTACAGCAATAGGGAGTTAGCCTTAAAAGTGATGCGAGCACTTCCCAAGGATTGGGACGTGAAAACAATGGCCATGCGAGAATCAAAAGACTTAAACAAGATGGAGCTGTATGACATGTTTGCTAATCTGAAAGCCTACGAGTTCGAACTGGAAACAAGAGCAGAAGATGAACCATCTACGTCTCAACCAACCAGAGCTCTCGCCGCCACAATTTCAGATCAAAGTCCATGTTCTACTAGTAGCATATCAGTAGAAGAGATGAGCAAGGCTGCAATGGCCTTGCTCATAAGAAAATTTGGAACATTTATGCATAAGCATAATACTCAACCCTACTCTCTTAATTCTTATAAGAAAATTTTCAACACTCATTCTGATGATAAGTGTTAACAGTGGTAGGCTTGGTCACTTCATGGATGATTGCAGGAAGCCAAGAAGAGACGAAAAGAAGCGACCAGACCGTAGCAGTAACAAGGACATGAAGGAGAAAATGGTGTATCGAAAAAGGAGAACAGAGAAAGCCATGGTAGCTGAAGAGAACAATGGTGCGTGGGCTGACTCAGACTCAGAGGATTCAATATCTGTAACTTCCTCATCAAGCGAAATTGAGGATGAAGTACAATGTCTCATGGCCGATGACACTGAGGAGGTATTTGATTTTTCTAATCCTGAATTTACACGTGAGGATCTCGTTACTGCACTAAATGAAATGGTCCTCGAATATAAAAAGCTTTCTCAATCATTCGAGGAAGTTAAAGCTAAAAAGAAGAGTTGTGCAACGAGCGCTGAGGTGGTTAGCTCAAGAAATATGCAAGCTGCTCTAGGTAAGCTTGTAACTGGGAATGAAGAACTGAGAAGCAAGTCTGAGGATATACTCAGTGAAAACCAGCGGCTGGCTGGTATAATAAGCTCCTGGACTAGGTCTTCTGTCTCACTACAAAGACTGCATGGAGCCACAAAGCCATCCGGTGATAAAACCGGATTGGGCTACAATAGCAATGAAGGCAGTACAACAGAGACCAGCAGCACTCAAATGATGGAAAGGAAAAAGTTTAAAACAATGAACTTTGTAAAATATAGCGCAGGACAGCCGAAAGAGGCACAATCTGGTGACGATAAGATAGTATCCAAGCCTCTGATCTGGCAAGGTAGATTTTGCGGGAAGGGGTACTCTGCTCCTAAGAAGCCTTGGGAGAGCTGGCTAAACAAAAGAATTATACAGATGCGGGGTAAACCCAAATCTGGTGGAATAAATCAAGGCCATTCTCTCGAACTTCAATGAAGGACAGACAACACAGGGCTCAATATCGTAAGTACAGATCGAATGATCCATTTGTTACCCCTCATGCCCCATCCAGAACAAAGAGCACACAGGGACCACATAAGTACTATGATGCACACACTAGTAAATGGGTTAAAATTATCCAAGTGTGGGTTCCGAAAGGTCTAATCAAGCCTGGACCCAAATAGAACAAAGGGTACCACTTGTACTTTCTGTGATTGCAGGAACAGCAGGTATCCAGATTGGAGCACTCGACATGGTATCTGGACAGTGGATGTGCAAGGCACATGACTGGAGATGCTATGCTGCTCACATATATCAAATCCGGCAATCGACCTAAGATCACCTTTGGTGACAACTCAAACGATAACACCGTGGGTAAGGGTAAGCTTACCCATGGTAATTTCACCGTCAACAATGTTTTTCTTGTTGAGAACTTGTGTTACAATTTGATAAGTTGAAGTAAATTGTGCGACATCAATGATTCTTTTAAATTTCAGAAGCACACTTGCACTGTGCTAAATTCGGAGGGTCTGATCGTGCAAGTTGGTTATCGATCTGGTAACCCATACAAGGTTGATTGGTCAGATCAACCACATAAAGAACAGACCTTCCTAGTAGCTGACTCTTCAAAGAGTTGGTTATGGCATCAACGGATGAACCATCTGAATTTCAAAAATATTGGAAATTTGAGTGAGCGTGAGTTAGTTGATGGCTTTCCCAAACTAAAATTTTCAAATGCCGAGATTTTCTCTGCCTGTCAGTTGGGTAAACATATCAAATCCACTTTCAAAACCAAAGGAGGCAACAAAACCTCACGTAAGCTGGATTTACACATGGATCTTTTTGGTCCAATACTCGTCACCAGCTTAGGGTGAATGAAGTACACCCTTGTTGTAGTTGACGACTTTTCAAAATTTGCATGGGTGTTGTTTTTTAAATAAAAAGATCAAACTGCCGACCAGATGATCAAGCTTTTAAAACGTCTTGAAAATGAGCAATCTTGTAATATCAATCGGATTAGGACTGATAGAGGAACAGAGTTTTTTGAATTTTAAAATATCCTCCTATCTGTATGATACTGGAATCAAACATGAGTTGTCTGCATCAAGAACACCTTAGCAAAACGGGTTGGCTGAGCGTAGAAATCGTACTTTAATAGAAGCTGCTACAACTATGATTGCTGATTCTGGCATTTCACACAAATTTTGGGCAGAAGCAGTCAATACAGCTTGCTATACTCAAAACAGATCGATGACAAACAAGCGACATGGAGTCACTCCATATGAGATCTGGAACGGCAAGAAACCTGATATTTCATATTTCAGGGTGTTTGGATGATGCAGATGTTTCATCCATATCAATGGTAAAATGTATTTACGAGCCTTTGATGTAAGATCTGATGCAGGTATCTTTCGGTGATAGTCAGCTGTTAGAAGAGCCTATAGAGTGTTCAACAACAGAACGCTAACGGTTGAAGAATCGGCTCATGTGTTGTCCGATGAAACAAGTTTTCATTCAACATCAGCTTCGAAGTTTAATGATCTATGCACTCATCTGGAGTCTACTAACCTAGATGAATCAAGCGACGACGAGGTGCAACACAGATGGCAAACTGATAACCAGCACGATCTGGACACATCAATTACCAATGCTGATATTCAATCCCTAGAGCAAACTGGTTCAGATCTTGATCCAGCTGGTGAATAACATGCCCGGGCTGATGAACATGCTATAACAAGTGGTACATCAACAAAGAGTATCACAGAGAATCCAACAAGGACGCAGGGGAACAACACGAACCATCTACCTCACATGGACCAGCTCTTCGATGGAATAAAAATCATCCACCCAATTTGGTCATCGGTAATCCTACTACACCGATTAGGACACGAAGCCAGACCCAAGCTGGATAGATGCTATGCAAGAGGAGCTAAATCAGTTCGAACGAAGTAAAGTATGGCATCTAGTCCCTAAACCCGATAATCAAAATGTTATAGGAACGAAATGGATCATTAGGAATAAGATGGATGAACAAGGAAATGTCTTTCGAAATAAGGCTAGGTTGGTTGCGCAAGGATACCGGAAAGAAGAAGGCATAGAATTTGTAGAATCTTTCGCACCAGTAGCAAGATTAGAAGCCATTAGAATCTTTATTGCATATGCATCATTCAAGATTTTTAAGGTTTATCAGATGTATGTTAAAAGTGCATTCTTAAATGGCATCTTGAATGAGGAAGTGTATGTCACACAACCTCCCGGCTTTGTAGATCATACCAGACCAACATATGAATACATCTTGATAAAGCATTGTATGGTTTGAAACAAGCTCCGAGAGCTTGATATGATACTTTATCTAAATTTTTAATCGATCATGATTTTATTATTGGTTCTGTTGACAAGACACTATTCAAATTCATAAAGAATGATTATGTCTTGCTCGTACAGATTTATGTCGACGATATCATCTTTGGATCAACTAAATATAAACTTTGAGACAAATTTTCTAAGTTGATGCAGGACAACTTTGAGTTGAGCATGATGGGAGAGTTGACATTTTTTCTAGTTTGCAAGTTAAACAGCTTGAGGATGAGTACCTCCATCAAGCTGGACAAAGATGAAGCTGGAACTGCCGTTGAGGTAACCATGTATCGTGGGATGATTGGTTCACTTTTATACCCACAACAAGCAGACCAGATATTATGTTCTTGGTCTGTGTGTGTGCTAGGTTTAAAGCTGACCCAAAACACTCACACTATATGTCTGTTAAACGCATTCTCAAATATTTGAAGGGCACGCAGAACGTGGGTCTTTGGTATCCCAAAGAATCAAGCTTGAATTTAATTGGTTACAGTGATGCAGACTATGCAGGGTGTAAGATTGATCGCTGAAGCACAAGTGGAACTTGTAAATTTCTTTGTGATAGGCTTATTTCATGGTTTAGCAAGAAACAGACATTAATTGCTACGTCCACTGCTGAGGCAGAATACCTTGCAACTGGAAGTTGTTGCTCTCAAATGCTATGGATTCAACAACAACTTTGAGACTATGGCATTGATGCACAGGAATTTCCTATCTTTTGTGACAACACAAGTGCGATCGCAATCACTGAACCCCGTGCTGCACTCTGAACCAAGCACATTGACATACGACATCACTTCATTTGAGACCACGTACTTAAGAAGAACGTTCGGGTGGAGCTTGTGCCCACAGATCAGAAAGTTTCTGATATCTTCACCAAGCCTCTGCCGGATGCTAAGTTTTCTTAATTTAGAAACATCTGAGGTCTCCTCGATATGTCATGCCTGTGTTCTGCATGAATAAATTCAGGGGGAACAATATAAGTCAAATAGATAACTAAATTCCGCTGGTTGTCTTCGAGCTGGTATGCGATCTGGACTAGCTTGGGACACATACAGTGTGATGTTATCATGGGGTTTGCCTTATCTGTTTCCGTGCTGGTAAATAAATTCGAACGGTCGAGATTGGGTTATATTTGAAACAATTTTTTTAAATCGGATGGTCATCTTTCTGGAATTTCAAATGTCTTTTAAATGAGATGATGACACGTGTCCAATAAAAACCCTTCTCTCTCCACGATCGCATATATACTGTTTACTATACCTTTTACATACGCTTTCAAAAATTTTCGTGCAATCTTACTCTCTTGCAACTGAATATATTTCACTCCCGTGAAATACTCCTTGTTCTATAAAATTTCCAATCTTTTACTATCATATATGACCTCTTCTCGATTTGTGAATGCTTTGCAGGTGGAGTTCGAGTCTGTGCTCACCCTGGAGCACACCGGTATGACCCGTATGTTTAAATCTCTGGAAGATAACGGGCTGAAAGGGTTTCTGGACGTTCCCACCTCTGTATATGAAGATGTTGTCACTGCGTTTTTCGTAAATGCAAAAGTCATCGCTGGGAAGATTATTAGTTTCGTCTATAATCAGAAGATGGTTATTACTGAGGATGTGTTCTCTACAACTTTTCGACTGCCAACTGAGGGAATGACTGGATTTCTGTATATCCCTAAAGACACAGTGATGGAAATGCATAGTAGGTTTTCGGCATCTGATGTGCCGTTCAGGGCACCAGGAAAGAAAATGGAAATGAAGTTTGAGTGTCGTTTGTTGCACGGTATCGTTGCAAAGTCGCTATGTGCAAAAACAAGATCCTTTGATACAGTTACAAGTGACAAAGTTTGAATTAATGGTTGCTATTTCTGCTGGGTTGACAGTAAACTGGGCTAAATTTCTGTTCCGAGTGTTGTTGTGTATGTTGAAAAATCCAAAGAAGAAATCTCAGGGATTTGCGGTGCAGGTCAGTGTTGTCAGGCCCCGTGTGCTAAATCACAGATTAATTAATCAATTAATCATAATTACACGGAATAATTTAAAACATGGGCTAAAAATTTTCGTTCTAGGCCTGAACAAAAATCATCTCAAAATCCGAGTGTTGTTGTGTATGTTGAAAAATCCAAAGAAGAAATCTCAGGGATTTGCGGTGCAGGTCAGTGTTGTCAGGCCCCGTGTGCTAAATCACAGATTAATTAATCAATTAATCATAATTACACGGAATAATTTAAAACATGGGCTAAAAATTTTCGTTCTAGGCCTGAACAAAAATCATCTCAAAATAAATTCATAGTAAAAATAGGATTTAACTCAAAATCCAACACATCAATAATCACAAATACAGGTAAGATACAATCATGATCCCCAAATACATAATTCAAGCAGGGCATCCCCTTGTTCAATACATAAAACATATAACTGGGACTCAGAATGGGAATATACCAGCTGACGCTCCACTCTGTCCAGCTGGGTTACTTGAAGAACCTTCAAAGGTCAATCACATACCAAAGCAGCCCAAAACAGGAAAAAGAAAACGAGGTCAAACCTCAGTACGAAGAGAATCTAAAAAGCAACAAATATATCAGTCATGCAATATTTCAAACGTGCAATGCATGAGGGCTACCAAGAATCATCGGTAGGCAAGGCACAACGACTCAGCTGTACAGAGTCGAATCCTGTGATATTCAGGTACGACAGATCAGCTGCCCATCACAGTGTAGTGGTATTCAGGCACAAAAACTCAGCCAGCCACCACATCGATATCAGCTTTGGACCTTTCAGGCACGACGACTCAGCCGGCCGATCACAACACACGAAGGAAATCAGTTCACAAGAGGATCAGGCTCAATATGTATGCGTGAATGCACAGCAGATTCATGCCTATACCAATGCATATAGCTCACACGCACACAGACAGATAAGAGCACATAATCAGCCTCATAAACAACCAGTCAATACCAGCACACAGATCATATAAATTTAACATGAATGAAATATCACAAAGCTGATAATCAAAGCTACTAAATCTAGCTCAATTCGTAACGCATTTGCCTCATTCCAATGGAATTTGGAGCACATAGCTATGGATTTGGGAGCACATAGCTATGTATTTTGTAACTCAATTGCCTCGTTCCAGTAGAGGTTGTGATGCTGTTTGGGTGGTTATAGACAGATTGTCGAAGTCTGCTCACTTCATTCCCTATAATATGACGTATTATTTGAAGAAGATGGCGAAGCTGTACATAGATTTCGTGGTGCGTTTGCATGGTGTGCCTGTGTCCATTGTTTCAGATCGTGATCCAAGGTTTACTTCCAGGTTTTGAATGAGTTTGCAAATAGCTTTGGGCACCAGATTGTCTATGAGTACTGCTTATCATCCCCAACCCGACGATCAATCTGAGAGGACTATCCAGATTTTGGAGGATATGTTGAGAGCAGTGGTGATGGATTTCAGTGGTAGCTGGCAAGATTCGTTGTCTTTGGTTGAGTTTTCATATAATAACAGCTACCAGGTCACGATTGGTATGGCATCATTTGAGGCTTTGTATGGTAGGAAGTGTAGATCGCCTATATGTTGGGAAGAAGTGGGGTAGAAGAAGTTGTCTTCTCCAGATTTTGTGCAGCAGATGAGAGATCAAGTAGATCTGATTCGCCAGCGTATGAAAGCTGCACAAGATCGCCAAGCCAGCTATGCGAACAGGAGGCGTAGGCCTTTGGAATTTTCAGGTGGGAGATTTGGCTTTCCTGAAATTTTCTCCTTTTCCTAGTGTTATGAGATTTGGTCTCATGGAAAAGTTAGATCCTCGTTATGTTGGGCCTTATGAGATTTTGGAGAGGATCGGTCCTTTGGCTTATCACTTGTTGTTGTCACCAGATCTATCCTCATTACATGATGTGTTTCATGTGTCTATGTTGAGGAAGTATGAGCCAGATCCTTCCCATGTGTTGTGAACTGACGAGGTGGAGCTAGATCGGACTTTGAGCTATGTTGAATATCCCTTGCAGATCTTGGATAAAAAGGAGATGCATCTCAGGAACAAAACCATTCCTTTGGTGGTGGTCCAGTGGAGCAAACATGGTAGAGAAGAAGCTACGTGGGAGCTGGAAGAGAAAATGCAACATGAGTGGCCACATCTGTTTGAGTAGATGTTGCATTTGTTTCCAGTAGTTAGTTTGTTGTTGCTGTTTGTTTCAGTTATCTTGAACTCTTGGTTAGTGGCCTCTTGTTGTGTGTTAGAGAGCTGCTGTTGTTTTGTGCGTAGCAGTATTTTCCATTGTTGAGATTTTGATTCAGATCTTGAGTTGTTATTTGATTTCGAGGACGAAATATTATTCAGTGGGGGAGGAATGTGAGACCCGAAAATTTATAGGATTAATTGAGTTAATTAATCGGGTTTAGCATAGACCAGATTTGACATGAACAGATCTGGGATGGACCAGCTTTGAGCTAGTATGCTTGTGAAGTAATCGGGTCAACATTCACATTGGAAATAGCTCTGGAATGTTGGAGAATTTCCCCGGGAAAATGATCAGATTTGAGTGCTAGTCAGTATTTGTTGGTTGTATTCAGATTTGGTAGTGAAATCTGGTGGTCGCGCGGTATTTTTGTTACGCGTGTTAGATGTTCTTTGTGGGTAGCAATGCGACATTGTTTTGGTAGGAACCAGATCTGAGTTACGAGCGTGGTTAGTGATACGTGGTCAGGCCGGTTCGTTGTCCCAGTTCATAGTTATGGGTTAGATCGGTGCGGTCCAGAGATTTCAGATTTGGCGAGTTTTATGAGTCGGATCTGAGAGCGCGATGCAACGTCGTTTAGTGATTCAGATTTGGCTAGCGGGATGACGTGTCCTAGCGAGCGAGCGGTCCTCGATGCGACTTCGTTTGGATGAGTTCCAAATCTGTTTTGGCGTAGAGTCCAGATCTGGAGTTATACTCAGATATGAGTTGGAATCAGCTTTGAGCCTAGGTTGTATCTATGTTGAGCGATAGACTCATCTGTTTGTTGATTGGGAGTCACTCTATGTCGTATAGTTGTTGCTTTGGGTTTTCAATGTTGTAAAACCAGTATTTTGGATATCAATGTATTTTTAACTTATGCTTTTTAAGTCAGGCCAAAGAGAAAAATTTTAGCCACTATTTTTATGCTTCCCTTATGATTTATTGCGTGGTTAACTCTCCTCAAATCTGTTCGTAATACGCCACTAATCAAACCTGTTAATTACAGTCCTCACATCCTCCCCACCTTAAGATATTTCGTCCTCGAAATCAAAAAGCAATTACAGATCAAAATCGAAGGACTACCAGAACTGGAATATAACAATTCAACATTTCTCAATGCTTAACCACAATCACTCTCCAGGAGAAACAAAACAACTCAAGACATCAATTCAGTAAGCTACAAAATTACCTGGATCAAATCTGTGAATGCTCAAACAGATGAGGCCAATCTTGTCTCATATTTTCTTCAACTTCCCAGGTAGCTTCCTCTCTTCCATGCTTGCTCCATTGGACCATCACCAACGGTATAGTCTTATTTCTCAACTACTTCTCCTTCCTATCCAGAATCTGCACTGGATATTCGACATAGCTCAGGGTCTGATCCAGCTCTACTTGATCAGTCCTTAGCACATGGGACGGATCTGGCTCATATTTTCTCAACATTGACACATGAAACACATCACGTATCACTGCTAAATCAGCAGGAAATTGCAATCTGTACGCCAAAGATCCAATCCTCTCAACAATCTCGAAGGGACCAACGAATATTGGAGCCAATTTACCCTTAAATCTGAATCTCATCATGCTCTTGAAAGGAGAAACCTTCAGAAATACTTGATCGCCAACCTCAAACTCCAAAGGTCTGCGTCTCTTTTTAGCATAGCTAGCTTGAATATCTTGTGAAACTTTCATTTTACTCCGAATCAACTCAATATAATCTTTCATATGCTGCACAAATTCAGGAGTAGACAACTGTTTCTCACCAACTTCTTCCCAACAAATTGGTGATCTACACTTACGACCATACAAAGCTTCAAATGGGGTCATTCCGATAGTCTTGGTAGCTATTGTTATACAAAAATTCAACCAAGGACAAAGAATCCTGCCAGCTAACACTGAAATCCATTACAATTGCTCGCAGCATATCCTCCAAAATCTGTATGGTCCTCTTGGATTGGCCATCTGTCTGTGAGTGATAAGCTGTACTCATAGTCAATCTCGAACCCATAGCTGCTTGCAAGCTCTTCCAAAATCGGGAAGTAAATCTTGGATCTCTATCCGACACTATCGAAACCGGCACTCCATGCATTCTAACCACGTGGTCAACATACAGTCTAGCCATCTTTTTCATAGAACACCCCACATCATAGGGAATGAAATGGGCTAGGACAAAGAATCCTGCCAGCTAACACTGAAATCCATTACAATTGCTCGCAGCATATCCTCCAAAATCTGTATGGTCCTCTTGGATTGGCCATCTGTCTGTGAGTGATAAGCTGTACTCATAGTCAATCTCGAACCCATAGCTGCTTGCAAGCTCTTCCAAAATCGGGAAGTAAATCTTGGATCTCTATCCGACACTATCGAAACCGGCACTCCATGCATTCTAACCACGTGGTCAACATACAGTCTAGCCATCTTTTTCATAGAACACCCCACATCATAGGGAATGAAATGGGCTGACTTCGAAAGCCTGTCAATCACAACCCAAATCACATCACATCCCCTGTTCGATCGAGGTAAATGCGTCACAAAATCCATGGCTACATGCTCCCAATTCCATTGAGGTACTTCTAAACTCTGTAGCAATCCACCAGGTCTCACTCTCTCGGCCTTGACCTGTTGACAATTCAGACATCGTGCTACAAATCCAGAGATGTCATTTCTCATACCTTCCCACTAGTAGTGAGACTTCAAGGCATGATAAATCTTCTTCTCACCCGGATACACACTATAAACGACTACAATGGGCCTCATTCAAGATGGTTTCCCTCAGAGCAATCAAATTTGGAAAAACCAATCTACCACAAAATCTTAAGCGTCCATCAGAAGCAACAGTAAAATATTTTGACTGACCATTCTGGGCCTTAATCTTAAACTCATGAATATAAGGGTCAGTCCTCTACGCTTCTCTAATGTCTGCAATCACCTGTGGTTCAACCTGAAGAGAAGAAACCACGAAGTACCGATCCTCTGGTTGAAAACGCCATCCAGAAGTCACTAACTGCTCATGGACTTTGGATATACTCAATGACGTCAACATCGTAGGCTGGGCTTTCCTACTCAAAGAATCTACCACAAAGTTCATCCGCCTAGGCTGATACTGAATCTCACAGTCAAAATCCTTGAGCAACTCCATCCAACAACGTTGCCTCAGATTCAGATCTGACAGAGTGAAGATATACTTCAAACTCTTATGGTCTGTGTAAACCACAAATTTCTCACCATACAATTAGTGACGCCAAATTTTCAAGGCAAAAACAATGGCGGCCAACTCCAGATCATGAACGGGGTATCTCGTCTCATGGGGCTTCAACTGTCGAGACGCATAAGCTATCACTCGCCCTTTCTGCATCAATACACAGCCCAAACCATTCAGAGATGCATCAGAACAAACAACAAAACCTCCAGAACCCGAAGGCAAAGCCAACACAGGAGCAGTAGTCAACTTCTCCTTAAAAAATTGGAAACTCGACTCACATTCATCTGTTCACAGAAATCTTCTATCCTTCTGGGTCAATTGCGTCATCGGCTTGGCTATCAAAGAAAAACCCTCAATGAAACGTCGATAATAGCCATCCAAACCCAAGAAACTACGGATCTCCAAAACATTCCTAGGTCTCTCCCAGTTAAGAACTGCTTCGACCTTACTAGGATCCACCGAAATGCCTTCTACAGATATGACATGACCCAAAAATATTACTTTATCCAGCCAGAATTCACAGTTGCTGAACTTTGCGTAGAGCTGCGAGTCTCTCAGTTTCTGCAACACTAATCTCAAATGTTCTTTATGCTCTCTGAAACTACTCAAATAGATCAAGATATCATATATGAAGACAATCACGAAATGATCGATGTACTCACTAAAGACGTGATTCATCAAATCCATGAAGACAGCAGGAGCATTCATCAATCCAAATGGCATCACCAAAAAATCATAATGTCTGTATCTAGTCCTGAACGCCGTCTTCGCCACATCAGCGTCTCTAATCCGCAACTGATGATAACCAGATCGCAGATCGATCTTAGAGTACACTGCCGATCCCTGCAGCTGATCAAACAAGTCATCAATCCTCGGCAAAGGATACTTGTTCTTGATCGTCGCTTTATTCAACTTCCAAAAATGAACACACATCCTCATAGATCCATCCTTCTTCTTCACAAAAAGAAACGGAGATCCCCAAGGTGACATACTCATACTAATAAATCCCTTCTCCAAAATATCACGCAACTGCTCTTTCAGTTCTTTCAACTCAGCTGGAGCCAACCGATATGGGGATCTCGAAATCGGGGTTGTTCCTGGCACAAACTCTATGCTGAAGTCAATCTCTCGTCGTGAAGGGAATCCAGGAATCTCATCCGAAAAAACATATGGGAACTCTCGAGCAATTGGAACATCACTCAAATCTATCCACGATTCATGGAAACATCAAGGGCATAGATCATAAACCCAGAGTTCTCTAGCGACAACAAGCTAAACATCTTCATGGCAGACACTAGTGGAATCTTCGATCACTAATCAGCACCGTAGAAATCCCACTTATCCCCGAACTGAGGTCTAAACCTCACTACACAATGGAAACAATCTACAGTCGCTCTATAAGCAGACAACACATCCATGCCTAATATACAGTCAAAATCTCTAATCTCCAAGGAAATCAGGTTAGTCACCAACACATTCTCATCAAATCAAATCACACAGTCCAAAACCACTTCACGGTACATCAACCACACACTAGTAGGAGTAGATACAGATACAAAATCACACAATGGGGTAGCACTCAACCCACACTAATGCACAAACAAATCAGATATGAAGGAGTGTGATGCACCTGTATCAAACAAAACTCGTGCAAGAAAATAAAAGATAGCACAAGTACCTGAAATAACTCCTCCAAGCATATCATCAGCTTGCTCTCTCGTCAAGGCATTCACCTGAGCTTGCTGCGGTCCCGGAAATAGAAGATCCTCCGAACCTAGACGGTTCTCATGGTTGGAATCCTGATCGTTGGGACTGAGCAAGTGGTTGGGGTATCTGCGAAGAACCACCAGCTGAACCTTGCTACGATTGATTCGAAGGTTGTCCTCCCGGAAAAGGACAAACTCTAGCGAAATGTCCAGGCTGCCCACACCTATGACAAGGACCATGAACTCCACGACACTGCTAAGCATTATGGCGACCTTCGCACTGTCCACACTTCACTCCTCCGGAGCCACTAGGGACTGAGCAAGTGGTTGGGGTATCTGCGAAGAACCACCAGCTGAACCTTGCTACGATTGATTCGAAGGTTGTCCTCCCGGAAAAGGACAAACTCTAGCGAAATGTCCAGGCTGCCCACACCTATGACAAGGACCATGAACTCCACGACACTGCTAAGCATTATGGCGACCTTCGCACTGTCCACACTTCACTCCTCCGGAGCCACTACCACCGGAGCTGACAGAACCAGAAGAACGAATTCGAACGTCTCTTGAATTGCTTCCCACGAGGCTTGAACCTGTGGCGATTCGACTGCTGCGAAGTCTGAGGAGGTTGAAACGATGGCATCGCTTCGGGCATAGGTTGAAAAGTGCATCCAGCTGTCGGCTGAACCTGATTCTGCGCTTCGAACAGACTCTCCTCATTGTCCACCGCTCTATCCACTGCCTCAGCATAAGTCATAAGAGAACCAGCTAACACCATACGGAACAAATCAGGTCTCAAACCTCTCAGAAACTTGTTCCTCTTCGTCCTCTCCTGGTTAGCAACATGGGGAACATACGACAGAAGCGAAGAAAACTGTCTAGCATACTCATCCACCCTCATGTTCCCTTGCTTCAGATTATCGAGCTCCCGCTCCCAGATATTGTAGTAGGACTCAGGGGTATACTCCTGTCGAAACGCTACACAGAAGCTCTCCCAAGAAATCAAAGTACCACTCTCTCTCATGACTCGGGAAGTACCTTTCCACCAACGTTGAGCATTATCCCTCAACTGCAAAACAGCCAGCTTCAGTCTCCTCTCCTGAGAGTAACCATGTCAAACAACTCCTCCATGTGTTCCAACCAGCCATCAAAAAACTCTCGGCGCCAGTGAACGTAGGGGGATTCATCCTCTGGAACCTAGCCAGAACTAGCTCCATCTCACCAATCTGTCTAATAAAATCTTCCACCTCAACCTCTGTCTGTCTAGTCCGACGATGCAAAGTCGCACTCTGCTGCTCAACATCCTCATCGTTGCCCGGGGCTCTAGACTCCACAACTACCTGCCTAGCGGTTCTACTCCTACCTCTCCTCGGAGGCATCTACCAAAACTAAGATGTAAGAAGCAAGAACATATAATACACAGAGGCAAGGAGCACAATCACAGAGTAAATCACAAGTAAAACTCAAACTCTGTGCCTAGACTCGAGTGTGATGGAAAAAAAATCGAGCTTATCCCGGTGTAAGCTCATCCCCTGGTTCAATACATAATACATATAACTGGGACTCAGAACAGGGATCTACCAGCTGACGCTTCACTCTGTCTAGCTGGGTTACCTAAAGAACCTGCAAAGGCCAATCACATACCAAAGCAGCCCAAAACAGGGAAAAGAAGACAAGGTCAAACCTCAGTACGTACGAGCATCTAAAAAACAAAAATATATCAGTCATGCAATATTTCAAACATGCAATGCATAAGGGCTACCAAGAATCATTGGTAGGCAAGGCACAACGACTCAGCTGTGCAGAATAGAATCCTGTGATATTCAGGTACGACAGATCAGACACCCATCACAGCATAGTGGTATTCAGGCACGACAACTCAGCCGACCACCACATCAATATCAGCGTTGGACCTTTCAGGCACGACGGCTCAGCCGGCCGATCACAACGCACAAAGGAAATCAGTTCACAAGAGGATCAGGCTCAATATGTATGCGTGAATGCACATCAGATTCATGCTTATATCAATACATATAGCTCACACGCAAAATCAGTTCACAAGAGGATCAGGCTCAATATGTATGCGTGAATGCACATCAGATTCATGCTTATATCAATACATATAGCTCACACGCACACAGACAGATAAGACCACATAATCAGCCTCATAAACAACCAAACAATACCAGCACACAGATCACAGAAATTTAATACGAAAGAAATATCCCAAAGCTGATATCAAAGCTGCTAAATCTAGTTCAATTCGTACCTCAAATATCTGTACGATTACTACCTCAGTAGATCTCACGGGAATACACGGCACCAGCAGCTTACTCAAATCTGCTGCTCTACCAGCTCGCCAGAAATTCAACGAAGGATGCCTACAATCTCAAATCTGCAAAGACATCTAATAATCAGCTCACATCAAAGCTCATCCAACTTATAGTCTAAAGCTTCGTAGCCTAAATCAGCTACCTCAAATCTACAGAGCACTATCCAGCTCTAAATCTAAGCTTAAATCGGTAAGGAATCACATACTCAAAGCTGGTAAAGAACGGAAGAACAATCTGCTGGAATTCACGAAGCTATTCGAACTCTGCAACTAATTTGTGCTCCCTCCACACGTCGACCCAAGTTTCCAAAGAGGTATCAATCGAAAGATCTTGAAGAGACGAGCTAAGCGCCACCAATCTTACTCCAAATGGTGGCATAAATCGACGGCAATCGACAGATTTGTGTTCGGATGAACAGTAAGGGTTTGAGAAGCTCTCGGGAAGAAGATAATAAATATCGGGTCTCCAATTCTCTAAGTGTTAATCGACACTTAAATTTATCTTCCAGTCAACGCTACAGTGAAAGTCAACTACTCAATCAAAGCTGATACCATCACTCAGATCTTATCGCTACTTCAGATGTTGGCGCTAACTCAGATCTGACTTCTCTACGCTATACTAGCGCGCGACCACCAAAATGACGACGCATAAGAGTCCCGCTCAAAACAACCAGGTCACACGTACACGTAGACCCGCTCGCACACATCCAGATCTGGCTTCACCAAACGACGTCGCACCAGAGTCCAGATCTCATCAAATCTGAAAACATCAAACCGTACAGCTCTACACCAAACTCACGAACCGGACCGGTCCACATAGTACCATTGACCCACACATGACTTCCCCAAGTTGACGTGCACATATGCTCACACCCACTGAACAGATTTCACTCAACCAGCGCCAAATCTGGTATACTCTAAACGACACCGTCTTGCTTAAACTCAACCCTCGTCTACCCGGGTAATCCAAAACGACATTGTTTCACTTCCCTCTCAAGGAAACTTGCTCAAACACGCGAGGGACAGATCTGGACACCCAGATCTTACTCAAATCTGATAATAACGAACCGGTGTACTCAAACAGCAAATCAAACCGATTCTCCCAACGCTTCTAATTCACTCGTGTGGGGGTATTCTCCAAATCTGAACTCCAGCGATAAATAATATACCAAATCTGTCGCGCGCTAACGCTCTCCCTCACTCGACGATACTCACTCGATACACACGCGAGGGACAGATCTGGACACCCAGATCTTACTCAAATCTGATAATAACGAACCGGTGTACTCAAACAGCAAATCAAACCGATTCTCCCAACGCTTCTAATTCACTCGTGTGGGGGTATTCTCCAAATCTGAACTCCAGCGATAAATAATATACCAAATCTGTCGCGCGCTAACGCTCTCCCTCACTCGACGATACTCACTCGATACACTTCTAAGTCAAATCCTAAAATCATATACTCAAATGTTCCCACGTCCAAAGTTTATCTCACAAACAGCTTTGACCAATATTCCTAGGCTGAATACCCGATAATTCATAAGGCATATTTCTCCCATTAAATCCTCATTCCAAATCAAAAATCTGCTCAAACATCTTACGAAATTAAATCGGGCTATTTCCTCAAATTTGTTCATAATACGCCACTAATCAAACCTGTTATTTACAGTCCTCACTGGTGTCTTTTCGGCAAACCTAGTAAAGGCTGATCTTGGGAATCATTCGAATTACACTCTCAGAAAATGCTGACCAACAAATCTGTGCAAACATACATCAAGAAAATTTTGGAAATTAAACCAGCTGGTGAGTCCAGAAAGAAAACCGAGGATACCTCCAATAATACTGAGGGTGGTGAGTCACAGAGAACACAGCCCGTGGTAAAAGAGACTATAGCAGCGGAGCAGTGAGCAAAACTAAGAAGAGAGCAACAACAGAGGCAGTTCTGGGAAAGAAGAAGAAGATGGTGCGAATCTCATCTGTGGAGGCTGAGAGCAAGAATGCTCCAACGGATCCCTCGTCTCAACAATTAGACTTGGATTCATGCCCGCAGGGATGGAAAAAGAAACAAGGTGGCACTAAGAGGAAGCAAATAGTTGAATCCTCTGATTCAGAGTCCATTTCTTTACCACTCACGAATCTTGTGACGAAAAAGAGGACTCAGAGGCCCAAGATACAACAGAGGTCAACTGCTGACAAGGGTGATTTCCAGCCTTGTCCGATACCAGAATTACTCGCTAGTGATGTAAGGGCTTCTGGTGATGAGCACGTTTATGTTGGCCCAGGAGGGCATGAGAGAACAGACTTTGAACAAGCTGAACGGATGAGTGGTGACTATCGGCATGAAGCAAATCAGGAATGTGATACCCAGTCGGACCATGGGGGTCCAGATGTTAATGTATCTAATAATGCTCAGGGTGAGCACGAACAACCTACTGCGGATGATCTTCAAAAAGAGACAACTGAAATGGAGGACTGGGTGGAGAAGGATACAAGGGCTGAGTAAGATACCTGTAATCTTCAATTTGAGAAGGAGACTGAAAACATCGAGAGGGCTATTGTAATATGATCTGGTCACGAGCTCCCAGCTCAGCTAAACATTACGTATACTGGGCAAGGTATCTTCGCACCTATTCAGATCCGAGGAATCAACTGGGTAACTCACTTTTTGCCTAATATTGCTCCGTCGGATAAAGGAAAAGGGACGCTGGAGGATGTTTCCAGACCCAATCCTGTAGAGGATCACTGCTAATTGGTACTGAACAGTGCGTGGGAAGCCGTATCAAATCTAATGGCTGATTTTGATGAGTGGATGCACTTTCTTACAGCAGTAAAACTCCGAGATATATCTTCTTTTGAAGATTTAACCCGAGTGGAAGACAAATTTTTGTTGTTAGCAGAAACGAAGGAAGTATCTGAATTGTTGCAACGATGGATGTTGTTGTTGTACAAATTGTATGAGTTGAAAGTCCGGAAGTTGTATAATGAGCATATGACTAACTTCAAGCTTGATGTCCCATCCGTCAATCATGACTATATGTGTATCCGCTTTCTCAATAAGAATCTAAAGGAGATAGCAAATCAGCATAGAGCACAGTGTGTGCTAGCAGGCTTGACGATTGTCGCTCCAGAATCGTCGTTTGTTGGATCTGCATCCAATCTATCATCATTTCTTGCTTTGGAATTTTCTAGTCGGAACGAGTAGGCAGCAGCACAAGAACAGATTCAGCAGATTGTACAGCATGTTCATGAGAATAAGGCCGTGAACTCTCAAGAGCACCAGGCTCACGAAAATGTGCCACCTGTTCGAGTGGATGAGCCTCAGGCTCTGGCTAATGACCACCAGGCTCACGATGAACATATGGATGTACAGCCGAATTATGTAAGTATTGGGGATACTATAGATAATCTAGATCCAAATCCCATTTCAAAAGATGATAATACGGACCATCAGGGTCCCAACCCATCAAATCTCCAGATGGTTGCATATACTGCGGACAATGATTAGAACACCCACTTATCTTTCCTCGAGAGCTCTGAATCTTCCCACATCGGTTCTCAACGGATGATTATATCCAGTCCCCCCGAAAGCCCTCATGCTAATTCCAATCTCGAAGAGGTGGACAAAATGGTGGCTTCAATTGACTCAAGGATGATGTACATGGAGTCCAAGATGACCTCTATGGACTCCCGCATGCTTTCTGTCGACTCAAGAGTGGTGTTCAGGGACTCTAGACTTAAATCTATGGATTCCAAACTTTAAGAACTATTGCTAACTCAGTCCTCTCTCTGAAGCACAGCTCTAGACTTTACCACCGCACATTTTATGAAAAAGTGGATACGCTAGCTGCAAATGTAACTACCTCTGAGACTTCATTGGAAACTAGTCTTATGCGTCAGCTTGTTGTGCAGAAATACCAGCTTAATACTAATCTTGATATTTGGTATGATGCAGCTTGCAGAATTAGTTGAGAATCTCAAGCAGATTGGTGATTCCAAAAAGGGGGAAGATGGACCGGTGGATGGATCAAGTAGACCAGGAGGGTAAGGACCAAGTGGTGGACAAATTAGTACAAGAGGTAGAGGTCGAGGACCGAGCCCAGGAAGCTATAGAAGGGGTGAAGATAGAGATAGATTTAATTACAGTAAATGGTTCTAAAGCAAGGGCAGTTTTAGAAGTTTTTTGGACTAAGTTATTTAGAGATAACCTTTTCATCGTAAAATGGTTAATGGTTTATAGAAATCTCTTGTTACAACCAAGGTTTTGTCATCACCAAAAAGGGAGAAATTATTAGGATGACTTTCAGAAGTTTTGGTGATGAAAAATTGACGAGAAAATAAAATCCATAAAAGAGGTCAATTGGACCAAAGTGGCAAGATCTGGATGACTCTTACTACGTTGGACGTAGAAACCAGATCGGAGCAGAGTCAAGCTGGTCAAGGAAAAACCAGCTCAGAGAATTGAGGACAAACCAACAAAGGAGTCTGGTCAAGCTGGTTCAGGATATCAAGATGTGCTGGTTTTAAGGACAAACCAGCTCAAGAATTTAAGGAGTGATAAGTAACCAGCTGGAAGACCAGTTAAGAAAACCAGCTCAGAGAAGATTAACTTTTCAAGTGGCATGAAGCTGATGGTTTGAGAAGACTGGAACTAATATTCAAATCAGCATAAAACAAAGACAAGGGCAGAATGGTTTCAATCAAGATAAGAATCCGATCAAGAAGAGAAGCTCAATATTCTGGAACCAGATCGGGAGGCCAGCTAAGTTAAAGACAACTTAGAAATCTATATTTTGGAATGTTTGAATCTATGTACAACTTGATTTGAAACATTCGAACTTCTCTGTAGTGATGTGTAGTCGTTGGAACTACTTTGAACTAAAATCAGATACGCAGAGATACGGTACAAACTGAAGACGGTGCAGAGTTGCTAAAAGGGGAAAGGCATTTAATGAAGATGTACTTTCATCGTACAGACATTTAAGACGCCACGGGAAATTCAATTTTGATGCATTCAATGAGTCTACTGGCTACATTTATTACCGTTGTATCCAAAGAGTATATATAGAAGAGAAGAGCAGCTGTGAAGGGGTTATGGACGAACCGAATACAATGAGATCATTGAACACACAAGATAACCAGCCTCTCAGTGAAGCAGAGTTCATCTTGAACTAGCTTACACAAGTGACACATGCACAGATTGCTTAATTCATTTTCTCTGTCACAAACTCTTCTATTACACACTCTGTATTATTGAGAGATTGTTGTAAAACATAAACAGAGAGTGGAGAAGTGCTAGATTAGCACGACCAGCTTAGATCTGAGATTGTTGTATTGCGAACCAGATCGCGTGTCTACGTTTCGTTGTTTGTTTGCTAGGAGTTCTCGTGGCTGCTGGTTGTGGGAGTGGGTTTGTACAAAGGGTTGTATAAATCAAAGTCTTCCAGTGTAAACCTTCCCACCGAGGAAGAAGGGGAGACGTATGAGAATTTGCTCCGAACTTCCAGAAACAAATCTCTCGTCCCTACATCTTTTATATTCACGCACTTGATTAAAATGTTCACTGATTGAATCATGTTCATTCCAAATAAGAATCATTTTATTACACGAGACAACAGTAGTCACTGAGAACCTTCCTAGCTGGTAACTCGGCTGGAAGTTTGCTTCAAGCTGTAAAACTTTTCGAAACAATTTTCAATTCAAAAATTAGCAAAAGGAGTTCATTCATCCCCCCCACCCTCTGAACTCCCAAGCTTATTTTTCGATCCTAACAGCCTGCATCCGTAAACTGCACGCCAAAGATCTAATCTGTCCAGATACACTCAAATAGACTGATGAATCTAAGAGCTAACCTACCCTTCAATCCCAAGCCCAATTCAATCTAATAAGGAGAAACTCTCAAGAAGTACACAAGCAACAGCCAGAAAATCCAAAGATTCACACCTCAGAAGCACAAGCTAGCTCGGTGACCTAGCACAGTCTTCGCTTTGGATTAGATCCTCACGGCCCTTCACCTGCTACCCAAAATCCCATGAAGACCACATATTTCCCTCGACTCTTCCAGTTGGTACATCAAATCTGCACCTTTCCTTGCAAAACCTCGAGGGAAGTCACCCCAAACATCATTGGGAGCTAAAACGGTGCGTAAAATACACCGAAGCAAGGAATTTCTGTCAATAACCAGCAAAAATATTCGCTACAACTCGCAGCATGCCTTCCAAATATTGCATGGTCAGTTCAGATTGGACATCTGGGTGGGGGTGGTAAGCTGCTATCATCGCCAATCGAGACTCCAAAACTATCTGCGAGTTCTTCCACCATCGAGAATTACCCCATGAATTCCTGCAGAACTCTGTCAACAACAGCACACCATGCAATTTCGCCATACAAAACAGAAGACAAGCCTGCTCTAAGCTGGCTCCAACACAGCTTAGCTCACTCAACTACACAGTCAACTCGAACTGGCACAGGCAAAAATAAGCAAGAACTCTACGCTGATACTCAGATCACAATGTCCAGCTTGTCTCAAAGCCAAAAACAATCTATCAATCTGCACAACATTCAGGAACCTCATCCGGAAGACAACAGGAACTAACGATCAACGGGATTGCTATCAACACCTCCTCATCAAATCGGCCATACAAATCCACACTATCTCCCGGACAAACCTAACTCACAACAGCAGGAGAACTAAGAGACACTAAATCACACCAAACAAGGTAGGATCGAATCAACCCACTCTCAAACACTCAGCGCAGAAACACACGTGTGTGATGTTCTCGTGTCAATACCAAAATCATGCAGTAAAATCCAAAATCAAAGAAAGTACCCGCGTTTACTCCTCCAGCAAATCCCAAAGAAACTAACACCAGGCTGCAAAAACCATCCTGAAGTTCCCAAATTCTCAATCACATCGAGATACTCAACGCTACCAGCACCGCTGGCTGGTCTTTCCAAACAAATCATCAGCAACAAGATTCTCTAGCCCAAGCTATCGCTGAATTCGCGTCCAAAATCCTTGATCAAATCTATCGAACACTGTCTCACAGACAATTCAGTCTGAGTGCAGAAACACTTCAAACTCTTGGGGTCGGTGAAGATCACCAATCTCTCTCCACCTTAAAAAGCTGCGCCAAAACTCCAAAGTAGATACGACGACAGCCAACACCGAGACAGGAATGGTATATCTCATCTAGCGAGGTCTCTACTAACATGATGCAAACTAGGCCTTGCCCGTTCTGCAGCCACACACCACTCAAACTTCTCGAGAAAGGAGAAGGAGAAGAAGAAAATGAAACTGAGGAGTACGCAACTACAATCCATCGGTCACGAGGGTAAAGCCAACCCAGAAGTAGCAGTGATCAGGGGAACTCTGGAAATAGCTCAACACCTGGAGACATAAAGAAGACAACTTAACAGCTGGAGGTATAAATAGAAGAAACCAACGGGGTTTAAGATGCAGCAACTCTGCTGGCAGGACTAGAATCTAAGAGGACACGTGCAGTACTAAGGGCTCAGCAGCCAATTCAGTCTTCTCTTATCATCAAACTGCACACAGTCAAACAACCCACCATGTCCCCAAGCCATCCCTCGGCTGCAGAAAAACCTTCAGCATCATCCGTTGGAACATAGCCAGGACCAGCTCCAAAACATCCACTCCTTGAGTCAAATACTCCACTGTTGGATCTGTGTTTACAGATCAGAATCTGAATTTTTAAATACACAAAACCTGATGATTACTTACTAACAGTTTAATCGAGATGTCAGGTCTAACTTAGAGACGAATCAGCTGAGAAGCAGTGAACTAAAACAGATCTGATACTGTAGCTGAACCAGATCTTAGAAAAGAAAAACGCGATTTCGTAAGCCTAAACAAAGGAATTTGGCCAAAAAGAGGCTTAGCTCACTACATAGAAGTGAGTCTTGCTCGTTGGACCGTTTCAAAGGGGGTAGCACGGGTCTCGAGCAAAATTATGAACCTGCAACGGAAGCGAGCTGGTACAGTAGAGGATATTCAAGCTAGAACAGTAAGGGAAAGCCCAAGCTGATCTAGCATAGGACAAATTAGCTGGTACAGTGAGGGGACGCCCGAGCTGATCCAACAGAGGATAACCAGATCGCAAAGGACATCCAAGCTGAGAAAGAGCAGGTGCATATCAACAATGAAGTGCAGAACAGTGTAGCAAAGAGCTGAGTTACCAAGTGCAGTATATGCTACATCAGAGTGGTTCTGTGAAAGAAGAAACCAACTGGGAAGGAAACCATCTAGGAAACAAGCTCAGTGCAAACCAGCTCAGAGACCAGCTGGGTGAGATCAGTTGAGTGACCAGCCCAGGGTTCAGCAACCAGCTCGAAGAACAGAGACCATCTCAGACGAACAAAGCAGTTTGAACACAAGTATTGTGGAGATAGCATTGTATTAGTTCAAACTGATTTGCTTCGTCCTGTCCACATCAAGTACACAATTCTCGTTCTCAAATTCAGCAAAGGCTGCAACATTAAATGTGGACAGATCTCAAAGTCATAAAGCCTGCAGATGCATTAAATGCAAAGGACAAAAGTAACAAATATGTCAGAGATTTTCAGAAGACTTTCCATTGGGAAGAAACTTGTGTCCAACGGCTACAATCTGCACAGAATCTATATATATAAATCAGAGAATGAGCAGCAGAACAAGTGGGTGCAAGAGCAAAAACAGATTAATCAAGTCTGCTGCATAACCCAGGGAAGACATCGAGAAACCAGCTCGGAGAGGAGAACTTCCAAGCGTGTGAGAATACATTTGAGAGTGAGCGTACAATATAAATTTCTCACACACAGATTCACTCACATATGAGAGCTGAGAGTTAAATTTTTGATCTGAGTGAATCAGATCAAATACTTTCATTGTAGTCTTTATACAGAGACGATAAACAAGTTTAGTTGTCTTTCGCACTGAGACGTAAAAGAAGTGTGTGTAGCCTTTCTCACTGAGGCGTAAAAGAAGTGTTTTTAGTCACACAGCTTGCGGGCTTAATGTGTGGTGGTTGATGCTAGGAGTTCTTGCGGCTGTGGGTCGTCGGAGTGGGTTGTAGCGTAAGGACGCTGCAATCAAAGTCTTCTAGTGATATCCTTCCCGATTATGGAAGAAGGGGAGACATAGGAGAGTTCTTGCGGCTGTGGGTCGTCGGAGTGGGTTGTAGCGTAAGGACGCTGCAATCAAAGTCTTCTAGTGATATCCTTCCCGATTATGGAAGAAGGGGAGACATAGGAGAGTTTGCTCCGAACTTCCAGGAACAAATCAGAGTATCTTATTTACTGCTTTAATGCATTCATACATACGCATTGCATATTTATAATTGTACATAAAACTGTTTAAATGGCTTTCGAATTTTAGAGTGCAGTTTGAGTTATTTCCGCATGATTTATATTCATTACTAAATCTGTATCTCGGTGCACAAGTATTCAAGAACACTGAGCTATTGCAGCTCAAGATTAGTTAACCAGATCGTTCGGCTGTTTTTGTGTCGAGCTGGTTTCAGCACCCAGCTGGAACCAGCATGTTTAGCGCTTGCTCAATATTGAGCTGGTTTCAACGACCAGCTGAAACCAGCTTGATTCTTGCAATCAGGTTTTAATGACTAGCTGAATCATGTGTCTTATCATTCGATCTAGTTAGACCCTCTAAGTACTTATTATTGTCAAAATAACAAGTATACAGAGGATTAAATCGATCCCCAACAAGTGGTATCCGAGCAGGTTGTTCTTGAATAGTGCATTTTTTTCCACAAATGTTAAACAGGTTTAAAATATTTGTCTTCTCTAATAGTCGTTCGAAAGCCTGTCTATGCTGCAAAATTTTTATGATTTTCAAAACTCATTATATGGATAGGGGGAGGAATGTCTATTGAATTTCAGAGCGATTTATCGAAAGGAAAGAGCGGGAACATCTCTTCTGACGAGCTGAAAGATTGCACGAGATCTGTGGACGCCAAGATCTAGGGATGGGCTAGGCCAAGCCTTAGGGAAAAATGGAAGAGATTCTGTGAATTGAATCCTCTATTGATCCTCTGGTCCTAATCAATGAGAACTTTTGAGTAGCATAGATTTTTCAAAATATCATGCATACACATTGTTTTCGAGAAAACTGTCTCCTTGTGCATAATGTCCTTATTTCGAAAATAAAATCACCCCGTTGTTCTGTTGAGGGGGAGTTTTGATTTTAAATATTAAGGGGGAGACAGGATTTCAAACTCATTTTGATTCCAACAAAAAGGGGGCGAAATATTTGCATAGCATAAACATTCGTGCATATGTTTATTCAGGTTTTGTGTAAATCAAAAAGGGGGAGATTGTTGGATCTGTGTTTACAGATCATAATCTGAGTTTCGAAATACACAAACCTGCTTATTATTTACTAAAAGTTTAATTGAGATGTGCAGGTCTGACTTAGAGACGAATCAGCAGAGCAGCAGTGAACTGAACCAGATCTGATACTGTAGCTGAACCAGATGTTAGAATAGAAAAACGCTATTTCGGAGGTCTAAACAAAGGAATTTGGCCAAAAAGCGGCTTAGCTCACTACATAGAGTGAGTCTTACTCGTTGGACCGTTTAGGAATGGGTAGCACCGGTCTCAAGCAAAAATATGAACCTGCAACGAAAGCGAGCTGGTACAGTAGAGGATATCCAAGCTAGAACAGTAAGGGGACGCCCAAGCTGGTCTAGCATAGGACAACTTAGCTGGTACAGTGAGGGGACGCTCGAGCTGATCCAGCAAAGGATAACCAGATCGCAAAGGACATCCAAGCTGAGAAAGAGTGCAGATCAGCAATGAAGTGCAGAACGGTGTAGCAAAGATCTGAGTTACCAAGTGTAGTATATGCTACAGCAGAGTGGTTCTGTGAAAGAAGAAACCAGCTAGGAAACAAGATCAGTGCAAACCAGCTCAGAGACCACGTGGGTGAGATCAGTTGAGTGACCAGCCCAGGGTTCAGCAACCAGCTCGGAGAACAGAGACCATCTCAGACGAACAAAGCAGTTTGAACAAAAGTATTGTGGAGATTGCATTGTATTAGTTCAAACTAATTTTCTTTGTCCTGTTCACATCAAGTACACAATTCTCGTACTCAAAGTTAGCAAAGGCTGCAACATTAAATGTGGACAGAGCTCAAAGTCATAAAGCCTGCAGACGCATTAAATGCAAATGACACAAGGTACAACTGTGTCAGAACTTTTGAGAAGACTTTCCAACGGGAAGGAACTTGTGTCCAACGGATACAATCTGCACAGAGGCTATATATATAAAGCAGAGCATGAGCAGCAGAACAAGTGGGTGCAGGAGCAAAAACTGATTAATCAAGTCTACTGAATAACCCAGGGAAGACATCGAGAAACCAGCTCGGAGAGGAGCACTTCCTAGCGTGTGAGAATACATTTGAGAGTGAGCGTACACCTTATATTTCTCACACACAGATTACCTCACGTATGAGAGCTGAGAGCTAAATTTTTTAGCTGAGTGAATCAGATCAAATATTTTCGTTGTAGTCTTTGGACAGAGACGTTAAACAAGTCTAGTTGTCTTTTGCACTGAGACGTAAAAGAAGTGTGTGTAGCCTTTCTCACTGAGGCGTAAAAGAAGTGTTGTTAGTCACACAACTTGCGGGCTTAGTGTGCGGTGGTTGATGCTAGGAGTTTTTGCGGTAGCGGGTCGTCGGAGTGGGTTGTAGCGTAGGGACACTGCAATCAAAGTCTTCTAGTGATATCCTTCCCGATTGTGGAAGAAGGGGAGACGTAAGAGAGTTTGCTCCGAACTTCCAGAAACAAATCAGCGTATCCTATTTACTGCTTTACTGCATTCATACATACGCATTGCATATTTATAACTCTACATAAACAGTTTAAATGGCTTTCGAATTTTAGAGTGCAGTTTGAGTTATTTCCGCATGATTTATATTCATTACTCAATCTGTATCTCGGTGCACAAGTATTCAAGAACACTGAGCTATTTAAGCTCAAGTTAAGTTAACCAGATCGTTCGGCTGTGTGTCGAGCTAGTTTCAGCACCCAGCTGGAACCAGCATGTTTAGCGTTTGCTCTGTATCGAGCTGGTTTCAACAACCAGCTGAAACCAGCTTGATTCTTGCAACCCGGTTTCAATGACTAGCTGAATCTTGCGTCTTATCATTCGATATGGTTACACCCTCTAAGAACTGATTATTGTCAAAATAACAAGTATACAGAGGGTTAAATCGATCCCCAACAAGTGGTATCAGAGCAGGTTGTTATTGAATAGTGCATTTTTTTTAAAAATGTTAAAGAGCTTTAAAATGATTGTCTGCTCTGATAGTCGTTCGAAAGCCTGTATATTCTGCAAAATTTTTAACATTTTCAAAACTCATTATATGGATAGGGGGAGGAATGTCTATTGAATTGCAGAGCGATTTCTCGAAAGGAAAGAGCGACAACATCTCTTCTGACTAGCTGACAGATTGCACGAGATCTGTGGACGCCAAGATCTATAGGGCTGGGTGTGAGGATTGAGAATTCGAAATAGTGATTAATCGGATTTGTTTAGGATTAGTCATGAGATTTTGTAATTTCGAATTTTCAGATTTCTGATTTCAGATTTTAGATTTTGGTTAAGTCTGGTTGATGATTTTCGGATTTCTCCTTGAGATGTTGTGCTTCGAGTTGTAAGCTTCTTTCTGAAATCTGGTTGAGATTTGAAGTCAAATTGGTTAATTTCAGGTAGAGATCTGATTCCAAAGAGTTTAGAAGTGAAACGCTGCCGTTCTGGGTGAGATCTGGTTTTCCGAGTGTTTACGTGAATTGCTGTGAATTTTAGTGAAACGCTGTCGTTTGACGAAGTCTGGTGGAGTGAGAGATCTGCCAGGGAGAGAGAGATCTGATGGTAGCGTGTTAGCGCTAGAAGCGCTAAGCCGTCGTTTTGTGGCTTCAGATGTCTCGCTGGAGGAGGGATCTGCTAGCGCTATTAATTCAGACATTGCCTTAGCGTATTTTTGTATTAGTTGCAAAACGTCGTCGTGTGGGTAAGTTGGTGCGATGCCGTTTTGTCTTAGCGCTAGTGAGAAGTCTATTTGGTTGGTTCAGCAGATGTCAACGTAGGTCAGAGCTGTGTAGCGTGTGAGCGCTGGTTTTCAGACTTCTCCAGAGCGATAGCGTTCAGATTTCTCTAGTGGATTGCTGTGTCATTGTTTTGATTTTTGCGAGCGAAGGGATCTGTTGTGTATTAACGTTGGAGCATTCAGATGTCACCGATACGCTGTCGTTTTGACTTGTTACGCGAGAGTTAGTGTTAACGCTGGAATCTTAGGATGTGAGCGCTGATTTGAGAAATCTGTTTGGCGCTAAGATTTGTTGCAGGAATCTGTTTTCGTTGGTGTTTGAATCGTTCAGTATCTATTGAATTGAGGATTTTAAATATAAGTGTTGGACAACACTTAGAATATTTGAGACACTGATATTACTCTGTTTCTCCCCGACATTCTTGAAACCCTCGTTTTAGCTACTGTTCACCCAAACGTTTCTTCCCTAGATTTCTGTCGATTTCAGCCTTCGTTTTGGATGATTTTGGTGGCGATGAATTCCCCTTGTCTTGCTCTTTCGATTACTACCCATTTGAGACCCTGAATCAGCGTTGGAAGGGAAATGCGAAGTTGCTGGAGGTTCGAACATTTATGAGAAATCTATTACGTTCGTTCTTCAGCTCTTTCGAGCTTCTGGGTAAGAGTTTCTTCTCGGTTTTGAGCTTTGCCTTGTTGTTAATACCTTCGTAGATGAATAGAACTATAGATAAGTTCTGGCCGTAGGTGTTATGGTATAAATATTCAGATTTGAGCTATGACATTAGCTACCTTGAACAGATTTCAGCTCCTTGAAGCCTTCTGCCGTGAATTGCGAACCAGGATAAATCTGTTTTCTCAGGCCGTGAGTTCTGCCGTGCCCTATTCGAATTTGTTGAGGTAGATTGTGAAGTTTGAGGTATGAACTGGAGCAACTCTAACAGCTTTGAGCGTGGACATGGCTGTATTTCATGTTATGAATCTGCTGGGTTGATTCTGTGATTTACATGAAACAGTTTGATGAATTTCTTGAGTTTATATATTCTGTTTCCACGTATTGATGTTGTATGCATTGAGAATTGATTAATGAATGACATTCATGCATACATCTTGATCCTGATTGACAGATTGATTGATGAACTGATTGAGAGCCACGTTGTGACTGGCCGACAGATGTGTCGTGCCCGAAAAGTCCAACGCTATCATCGGAGTGTTGACTGCCAGATTCAAGTGTCTACCACCGAGCTGTGATGGGCTGACGGGCCCCGATGATCACGGACCGATGATTTCCACCGGCCGATTGGCTGTGCGTGGTATAGAGGCTCGATTGAATTGATTTGTCAGTCGATATGCTGGTCTTGATTACCGATTTCCTTGATAGCCCTCATGCATTTCATAGCATTGATTTTAAATAGTTAAGGGGGAGACATGATTTCAAACTCTTTTTGATTACCACAAAAAGGGGTGACTGCCAGATTCAAGTGTCTACCACCGAGCTGTGATGGGCTGACGGGCCCCGATGATCACGGACCGATGATTTCCACCGGCCGATTGGCTGTGCGTGGTATAGAGGCTCGATTGAATTGATTTGTCAGTCGATATGCTGGTCTTGATTACCGATTTCCTTGATAGCCCTCATGCATTTCATAGCATTGATTTTAAATATTAAGGGGGAGACATGATTTCAAACTCTTTTTGATTACCACAAAAAGGGGGAGAAATATTTTCATAGCCTAAACATTCGTGCATATGTTTATTCAGGTTTTGTGTAAATCAAATAGGGGGAGATTGTTGGATCTGTGTTTACAGATCAGAATCTGAATTTTGAAATACACAAAACCAGCTGATTATTTGCTAACAGTTTAAATTGAGATGTGCAGGTCTGACTTAGAGACGAATCAGCTGAGCAGCAGTGAACTGAACCAGATCTGATACTGTAGCTGAACTAGATCTGAGAATAGAAAAACGCGATTTCGGAGGCCTAAACAAAGGAATTTGGCCAAAAAGAGGCTTAGATCACTGCGTAGAGTAAGTCTTGCTCGTTGGACCATTTCGGAGGGGGTAGCACCGGTCTCGTGCAAAAATATGAACCTGCAATGGAAGCGAGCTGGTATAGTAGACGAAATCCAAGCTAGAACAGTAAGGGGACGTCCAAGCTGGTCGAGCATAGGACAACTTAGCTGGTACAGTGAGGGGACGCCCGAGATGATCTAGCAGAGGATAACCAGATCGCAAAGGACATCCAAGCTGAGAAAGAGCAATGAAGTGCAGAACGGTGTAGCAAAGAGCTAAGTTACCAAGTGCAGTATATGCTACAGAAGAGTGGTTATGTGAAAGAAGAAACCAGCTGCGAAGGAAACCAGCTGGGAAACAAGCTCAGTGTAAACCAGCACAGAGACCAGCTGGGCGAGATCAGTGGAGTGACCAGCCCAGGGTTCAGCAACCAGCTCGGAGAACAGAAACCATCTCAGACGAACAAAGCAGTTTGAACACAAGTATTGTGGAGATTGCATTGTATTAGTTCAAACTGATTTGCTTCGTCCTGTCCACATCAAGTACACAATTATCGTACTCAAAATCATCAAAGGCTGCAACATTATATGTTGACAGAGCTCAAAGTCATAAAGCCTGCAGACGCATTAAATGCAATGGACACAAGGTACAACTATGTCATAGATTTTCCGAAGACTTTCCAACGGGAAGAAACTTGTGTCCAACGGCTAAAATCTGCATAGCGGCTATATATATAAAGCAGAGCATGAGCAGCAGAACAAGTGGGTGCAGGAGCAAAAACAGAATATTCAAGTCTAATGAATAACCCAGGAAAGGCATCGAGAAACCAGATCGGAGAGGAGCACTTCCCAGAGTGTGAGATTACATTTTAGAGTGAGAATACACTGTATATTTCTCACACACAGATTCACTCACGTATGAGAGCTGAGAGCTAAATTTTTGAGCTGAGTGAATCAGATCAAATACTTTCATTGTAGTCTTTGGACAGAGACGTTAAACAAGTCTATTTGTCTTTCGCACTGAGACGTAAAAGAATTGTGTGTAGCCTTTCTCACTGAGGCGTAAAAGAAGTGTTGTTAGTCACACAGCTTGCGGGCTTAGTGTGCGGTGGTTAATGCTAGGAGTTATTGCGGCTACGGGTCGTCAGAGTGGGTTGTAGCGTAGGACGCTGCAATCAAAGTCTTCTAGTGATATCCTTCCTGATTGTGGAATAAGGGGAGACGTAGGAGTGTTTGCTCCGAACTTCCCGAAACAATTCTGCGTATCTTATTTACTGCTTTAATGCATTCATACATACGCATTGCATATTTATAACTGTACATAAACTTTTTAAATGGCTTTCGAATTTTAAAGTGCAATTTGAGTTATTTCAGCATGATTTATATTCATTATTCAATATGTATCTCGGTGCACAAGTATTCAAGAACACTAAGCTATTGCAACTTCAGATAAGTTAACCAGATCGTTCGGCTGTGTGTCGAGCTGGTTTCAGCACCCAGCTGCAACCAGCATGTTTAGCGCTTGCTCGGTTTCAATGACTATCTAAATCCTGCGTCTTATCATTCGATCTGGTTACACCCTCTAAGTACTGCTTATTGTGAAAATAACAAGTATACAGAGGGTAAAATCGATCCCCAACAAGTGGTATCAGATAAGGTTGTTCTTGAATAGTGCATTTTTTTCGAAAAATGTTAAACAACTTTAAAATATTTGTCTGCTCTATTAGTCATTCGAAAGCCTGTCTTTGCTGCAAAGTTTTTAATATTTTAAAAACTCATTATATGGATAGGGGGAGGAATGTCTATTGAGTTGGAGAGCGATTTCTCGAAAGAAAAGAGCGGCAACATCTCTTCAGACGAGCTGACAGATTGCACGAGATCTGTGGACGCCAAGATCTCTAGGGCTGGGCAAGGCTAAGCATTAGGGAAGAATGGAAGAGATTCTGTGAATTGAATCCTCTATTGATCGTCTGGTCCTAATCAATGAGAACATTTAAGTAGCATAGATTTTTCAAAATATCATGCATACATAGTGTTTTCGAGAAAACTGTCTCCTTGTGCATAATGTCCTTATTTCGAAAATAAAATCACCCCGCTGTTCTGTTGAGGGGGAGTTTTGATTTTAAATGTTAAGGGGGAGACAGGATTTCAAACTCTTTTTTATTCCCACAAAAGAGGGAGAAATATTTTCATAGCATAAACATTCGTGCATATGTTGATTTTGTGTAAATCAAAAAGGGGAAGATTGTTGGATTTGTGTTTACAGATCAGAATCTGAATTTTGAAATACACAAACCCTGATGATTATTTACTAACAGTTTAATTAAGATGTGCAGGTCTGACTTAGAGACGAATCAGCTGAGAAGATGTGAACTGAACCAGATCTGATACTGTAGCTGAACCGGATCTGAGAATAGAAAAACGCGATTTCGGAGGCCTAAATAAAGGAATTTGGCAAAAAAGCGGCTTATAACACTACATAGTTGTGAATATTGCTCGTTGGACCGTTTCGGAGGGGGTAGCACCGGTCTCGAGCAAAAATATGAACCGGCAACAAAAGCGAGCTGGTACAGTAGAGCATATCCAAGCTAGAACAGTAAGGGGACGCCCAAGCTGGTCTAGCATAGGACAACTTAGCTGGTACATTGAGGGAACGCACGAGCTGATCCAGCAGAGGATAACCAGATCAAAAAGGACATCCAAGCTGAGAAAGAGCAGGTGCAGATCAGCAATGAAGTGCAGAACGGTGTAGCAAAGAGCTGAGTTACCAAGTGCAGTATATGCTACAGCAGAGTGGTTCTGTGAAAGAAGAAACCAGCTGGGAAACAAGTTCAGTGCAAACCAGCTCAGAGACCAGGTGGGTGAGATCAGTTGAGTGACCAGCCCAGGGTTCAGCAACCAGCACGAAGAATAGAGACCATATCAGACGAACAAAGCAGTTTGAACACAAGTATTTTGGATATTGCATTGTATTAGTTCAAACTGATTTGATTCGTCCTGTCCACATCAAGTACACAATTCTCGTACTCAAAGTCAGCAAAGGCTGCAACGTTAAATGTGGACATAGCTCAAAGTCATAAAGCCTGCAGACGCATTAAATGCAAAGGACACAAGGTACAACTATGTCAGAGCTTTTCAGAAGACTTTCCAATGGGAAGAAACTTGTGTCCAACGGCTACAATCTGCACAGAGGCTATATATATAAAGCAGAGCATGAGCAGGAGAACAAGTGGGTGCATGAGCAAAAACAGATTAATCAAGTCTACTGCATAACCCATGGAAGACATTGAGAAACCAGCTCGGAGAGGAGCACTTCCCAGCGTGTGAGAATACATTTGAGAGTGAGCATACACTATATATTTCACACACACAGATTCACTCACGTATGAGAGCTGAGAGCTAAATTTTTGAGCTGAGTGAATCAGAACAAATACTTTCCTCGTAATCTTTGGACAGAGACGTTAAACAAGTCAAGTTGTCTTTCGCACTGAGACGTAAAAGATGTGTGTGTAGCATTTATCACTGAGGCGTAAAAGAAGTGTTGTTAGTCACACAGCTTGCGGGCTTAGTGTGCGGTGGTTGATGCTATGAGTTCTTGCGGCTGCGGGTCTTCGGAGTGGGTTGTATCATAGGGACGCTGCAATCAAATTCTTCTAGTGATATCCTTCCCGGTTTTGGAAGAAGGGGAGACGTAGGAGAGTTTGCTTCGAACTTCCAGAAACAAATCAGCGTATCTTCTTTACTGCTTTACTGCATTCATACATACACATTTCATATTTATAACTATACATAAAACTGTTTAAATGGCTTTCAAATTTTAGAGTGCAGTTTGAGTTATCTCCGCATGATTTATATTCATTACTCAATATGTATCTCGGTGCACAAGTATTCAAGAACACTGAGGTATTGCAGCTCAAGATAAGTTAACCAGATCGTTTGGCTGTGTGTCGAGCTAGTTTCAGCACCCAGCTTGTCAGGCCTCGTGTTCACAACAGATAAATACATGCGGAAGCTATCAAAAAGTGGGTAAAATTTTCGCTTTTAGGCCCGACGGTTTAAACGTATAATTTAAAATACAACAATACTTAAAATAAGTTTCCCAAATCATAAACATTCAACAACAAAGCCTACATAAGTTCAACATGTATCATATCTCCCCCTACGGGTACAACAACAAAGCACAGGGCATCCCCCTGGCTAACTGATACATATATATATATATATATGCTATATGCTACTGGGACACACTAGCCACCTCCGGGGGCACCACCAGCTGGGTTGAACCCACGACCAGCTGTAGAACCTGGGTTTCCTGAAAACAAAACAACAATATATATGCTATATGCTACTGGGACACACTAGCCACCTCCGGGGGCACCACCAGCTGGGTTGAACCCACGACCAGCTGTAGAACCTGGGTTTCCTGAAAACAAAACAACAAAGGAACAAACCAAGCCCCGGAGGGACATGGGGTCAAACCCCAGTACGGAGAGCAATAATACAACAGAAATGACAGCAAGGAATAAAATGCAGGTGCTATGCATGAGACGCCAAGGAACAAGGGAAAGCTCGACCCACAAGGGAGCTAAGGAACTCAAACATAGCTCCAAGAATCATTGACAACGTACAGTGGCCACGGGGTGTGTTCACAGTGTGGTAGTGAGCCACTCGCCATGATACGACACCCACTTACCGGATGCATCAAACAACTCAACCTACTGTTGCCCCGCCCATGAACTGTGGTAGTTAACCACTCGGCTCATGGTGGCTACGATCCCAGCAGGGAGAGGAGAGTGCGGTATTGCCGCTCGCCCTCACATCCTGGTAAGAAAACAATAACAATGCAACAATGGTACAAAGACTACCAAAACTGGACAGGAATACCATGCGTGTATGCAACATGCGGGGATGCAAGCATATAAACGTATGCAACACAGCAAAAACAGCATACACAATTCTCAACAGAACACAACCAGCAGGCACG
>KV009585.1:83595-130155 GCA_001598015.1 Dorcoceras hygrometricum
AACGGGTATTTATTCTTCACGGTGGCTTTATTCAACTGACGGAAATCAATGCACATCCGCATTGAGCCATCCTTCTTCTTTACAAACAAGATGGGCGCTCCCCACGGTGACATACTAGGGCGGATGAAACCCTTCTCCAGCAAGTCATCTAACTGAACCTTGAGTTCTCTCAACTCCGCAGGCGCTAGACGATACGGGGCACGAGAAATCGGAGCTGTGCCAGGCATCAACTCTATGCTGAAGTCAATCTCCCGCCTCGGAGGAAAACCAGGAATCTCCTCCGGAAATACGTCGGGGAATTGTCGCACCATGGGAACGTCACTGAGCTGAACACCAGAAGAAGAAGCCGCATCCAAAGCGTAAATCATAAAGCCAGCATTCCCCAAGGACAACAAGCTAAACATCTCCATCGCGGAGACCAACGGAATCTTCGATCTCGAGTCCTGGCCGTAGAAGTCCCACTTCTCACCAGACAAAGGCCTAAAGCGCACAATCCCATGGAAGCAATCCACAGAGGCCCTGTAGTTGGATAGCACATCCATCCCAACTATACAATCGAAATCACAAAGCATCAACCGGATCAAATTCGCTAATAAGGCGTGTTCACCAAACCGCAACACACCATCCAACAAAATTTCTTGCGAACACAGGCTTACACCACCGGGGGTAGAAACAGAAACAACATCACACAAAGGGACGGTACACAAACCATGCTCAACAACAAAAGAATCGGAAATAAACGAATGCGAAGCACCGGTGTCAAACAACACACGAGCAGGAAAGTCAAAGATAAGACATGTACCTCCAATCACCCGGCCCGGTGTCTCCTCGGCCTGCTCTCTCGTGAAGGCGTTAACCTGAGCCTGCTGAGGTCCTGGAAAGAAAGGCTGAGAAGACTGCCCAAAACGCGAAGGGCCAGGCTGCTGAAACGGCCTAAACGAAGCCTCACCAAAACGGGGTTGCTGAAACTGCTGCGAACGGCCCCTAGACTGACCCCCACGACCCTGAGGCTGGGCCGTGGTCTGCTGTGCTCCAGCTATCGGACACACTCTCGCAAAGTGCCCATACTGACCACAAAGGTTGCAGGAACCCTGCACACCAACACACTGCGTGAAAGAATGCTTCCAACTGCTGGTCATCCAGCAGCAATACACAAAGCAACGAAAAGCACTTCCTCCTGCTGATACCAGCAGCAACATCAAAACGCGGCGTTGCAACTAACTTAAACGACGTCGCTCCACTGACGTCATCATAGCTGGCAGCAGCTCTCGCTAAATATCAGCAGGTAATATAAACTATCGACTGGTTCCTCAAAACGACACCGTTCGAAATTCTATAGCTCTCTCCTGCTAAAATCCACGCAAATGCTGCTGACGCCAGCTACCAAAACAATGAACACAGCGCTCTAAGCTACCAGCAGCAAAGCTTACGTCAGCAACTACGATGCCCACACAAGCATGACGTCATCAGAGCTGCTATCAGCAGATACCTCTAAACTCAAAATTTCGAAAATCTCCAGAATTTCTCTAAGGAGGGAAATCGACCCGTAAACAAAATCAAACATACAAACAGAGATCTGAATCCCCAAAAATCATCTAAATTCGATAACTTCCACAATTAATCTTAATTACAAAACCAGGTCTCACACAGCTGGATCCAGCATGTTTAGCGCTTGCTCTGTATCGAGCTGGTTTCAACGACCAGCTGAAACCAGATTGATTCTTGCAACCCGGTTTCAATGAATATCTGAATCCTGCGTCTTATCATTCGATCTGGTTACACCGTCTATATACTGATTATTGTCAAAATAACAAGTATACAGAGGGTTAAATCGATCACCAACAAGTGGTATCAGAGAAGGTTGTTCTTGAATAGTGCATTTTTTTCGAAAAATGTTAAACAGTTTTAAAATATTTGTCTGCTCTGTTAGTCGTTCGAAAGCCTGTCTATGCTGCAAATTTTAAGATTTTCAAAACTCGTTATATGGATAGGTGGAGGAATGTATATTGAATTGTAGAGCGATTTCTCGAAAGGAAAGAGCGGCAACATCTCTTATGACGAGCTGAAAGATTGCACGAGATCTGTGGACGCCAAGATCTCTAGGGCTGGGCAAGGCTAAGCCTTAGGGAAGAATGGAAGAGATTTTGTGAATTGAATCCTCGATTGATCCGCTGGTCCTAATCAATGAGAACTTTTGAGTAGCATAGATTTTTCAAAATATCATGCATACACAGTGTTTTCAAGAAAACTGTCTCCTTGTGCATAATGTCCTTATTTCGAAAATAAAATCACCCCACTGTTCTGTTGAGGGGGAGTTTTGATTTTAAATGTTAAGGGGGATACAGGATTTCAAACTCTTTTTTATTCACACAAAAGGGGGAGAAATATTTTCATAGCATAAACATTCGTGCATATGTTTATTTTGTGTAAATCAAAAAGGGGAAGATTGTTGGATCTGTGTTTACAGATCAGAATCTGAATTTTGAAATACACAAAACCTGCTGATTATTTACTAACAGTTTAATTGAGATGTGCAGGTCTGACTTAGAGACGAATCAGCTGAGAAGATGTGAACTGAACCAGATCTGATACTGTAGCTAAACCGGATCTGAGAATAGAAAATCGCGATTTCGGAGGCCTAAACAAAGGAATTTGGCAAAAAAGCGGCTTATATCACTACATAGTTGTGAGTCTTGCTCGTTGGACCGTTTCGGAGGGTGTAGCACCGGTCTCGAGCAAAAATATGAACCTGCAACGAAAGCGAGCTGGTACAGTAGAGCATATCCAAGCTAGAACAGTAAGGGACGCCCAAGCTGGTCTATCATAGGACAACTTAGCTGGTACAGTGAGGGAACGCACGAGCTGATCCAGAAGAGGATAACCAGATCGCAAAGGACATCCAAGCTGAGAAAGAGCAGGTGCAGATCAGCAATGAAGTGCAGAACGGTGTAGCAAAGAGCTGAGTTACCAAGTGCAGTATATGCTACAGCAGAGTGGTTCTGTGAAAGAAGAAACCAGCTGGGAAACAGTGCAAACCTACTCAGAGACCAGGTGGGTGAGATCAGTTGAGTGACCAGCCCATGGTTCATCAACCAGCTTGGAGAACAGAAACCTTCTCAGACGAACAAATAAGTTTGAACGCAAGTATTGTGGAGATTGCATTGTATTAGTTCAAGCTGATTTGCTTCGTCCTTCCCACATCAAGTACACAATTCTCGTACTCAAAATCAGCAAAGGCTGCTACGTTAAATGTGGAGATAGCTCAAAGTCATAAAGCCTGCATACGCATTAAATGCAAAGGACACAAGGTACAACTATGTCAGAGCTTTTCAGAAGACTTCCCAACGGGAAGAAACTTGTGTCCAACGGCTACAATCTGCACAGAGGCTATATATATAAAGCAGAGCATGAGTAGCAGAACAAGTGGGTGCATGAGCAAAAACAGATTAATCAAGTCTACTGCATAACCCAGGGAAGACATCGAGAAACCAGCTCGGAGAGGAGCACTTCCCAGCGTGTGAGAATACATTTGAGAGTGAGCGTACACTGTATATTTCACACACACAGATTCACTTACGTATGAGAGCTGAGAGCTTAATTTTTTAGCTGAGTGAATCTGATCAAATACTTTCCTCGTAGTCTTTGGACAGAGACGTTAAACAAGTCTAGTTGTCTTTCGCACTGAGACGCAAAAGAAGTGTGTGTAGCCTTTTTCACTGAGGCATAAAAGAATTGTTGTTAGTCACACAGCTTGCGGGCTTAGTGTGTGGTGGTTGATGCTAGGAGTTCTTGTGGCTGCGGGTCTTCGGAGTGGGTTGTAGCATAGGGACGCTGCAATCAAAGTCTTCTAGTGATATCCTTCCCGGTTGTGGAAGAAGGGGAGACGTAGGAGAGTTTGCTCCGAACTTCCAGAAACAAATCAGCGTATCTTCAATTGTTGTTAGTCACACAGCTTGCGGGCTTAGTGTGTGGTGGTTGATGCTAGGAGTTCTTGTGGCTGCGGGTCTTCGGAGTGGGTTGTAGCATAGGGACGCTGCAATCAAAGTCTTCTAGTGATATCCTTCCCGGTTGTGGAAGAAGGGGAGACGTAGGAGAGTTTGCTCCGAACTTCCAGAAACAAATCAGCGTATCTTCTTTACTGCTTTACTGCATTCATACATACGCATTGCATATTTATAACTATACATAAAACTGTTTAAATGGCTTTCGAATTTTAGAGTGCAGTTTGATTATATCCGCATGATTTATATTCATTACTCAATCTGTATCTCGGTGCACAAGTATTCAAGAACACTGAGGTATTGCAGCTCAAGATAATTTAACCAGATCGTTCCGCTGTGTGTCGAGCTAGTTTCAGCACCCAGCTGGATCCAGCATGTTTAGCGCTTGCTCTGTATCGATCTGGTTTCAACGACCAGCTGAAACCAGATTGATTCTTGCAACCCAGTTTCAATGACTAGCTGAATCCTGCGTCTTATCATTCGATCTGGTTACACCCTCTAAATACTGATTATTGTCAAAATAACAAGTATACAGAGGGTTAAATCGATCACCAACAAGTGGTATCAGAGCAGGTTGTTCTTGAATAGTGCATTTTTTTCGAAAAATGTTAAACAGTTTAAAATATTTGTCTGCTCTATTAGTCGTTCAAAAGCCTGTCTATGCTGCAAAATTTTTAAGATTTTCAAAACTCGTTATATGGATAGGTGGAGGAATGTCTATTGAATTGTAGAGAGATTTCTCGAAAGGAAAGAGCGGCAACATCTCTTCTGACGAGCTGACAGATTGCACGAGATCTATGGACGCCAAGATCTCTAGGGCTGGGCAAGGCTAAGCCTTAGGGAAGAATGGAAGAGATTCTGTGAATTGAATCCTCTATTGATCCTCTGGTCCTAATCAATGAGAACTTTTGAGTAGCATAGATTTTTCAAAATATCATGCATACACAGTGTTTTCGAGAAAACTGTATCCTTGTGCATAATGTCCTTATTTCGAAAATAAATCACCCCGCTGTTCTGTTGAGGGGGAGTTTTGATTTTAAATGTTAAGGGGATACAGGATTTCAAACACTTTTTTATTCCCACAAAAGGGGGAGAAATATTTTCATAGCATAAACATTCGTACATATGTTTATTTTGTGTAAATCAAAAAGGGGAAGATTGTTGGATCTGTGTTTACAGATCAGAATCTGAATTTTGAAATACACAAAACCTGCTGATTATTTACTAACAGTTTAATTGAGATGTGCAGGTCTGACTTAGAGACGAATCAGCTGAGAAGATGTGAACTGAACCAGATCTGATACTGTAGCTGAACCAGATCTGAGAATATAAAACGTGATTTCGGAGACCTAAACAAAGGAATTTTGGCCAAAAAGCGGATTAGCTCCATGCGTAGACGTGAGTCTTGCTCGTTGGACCGTTTCGTATGGGGTAGCACCGGTCTCGAGCAAAAATATGAACCTGAAACGAAAGCGAGCTGGTACAGTAGAGGATATCCAAGCTAGAATAGTAAGGGGACGTGTTAGGATCGATAGATACAAAAACCATGCCTATTTAAAATACTGAGGTGCAATACCTCAATGTTTTGAACGTATATGAGCACCGAGAACAGATCTGGATTGACAGTAAAAATACCAAGCGGAAGTATCCAAAACCGAACTCTAATTTTAAAACTCGCTAAAACATATTACAAATATTATGCAATGCGTGCTAACAGTAAATGCGGAATACTGTAAATAAAATAGACCAGCTATTTGTTTCTGAAAGTTCGGATATAACATCCTACATCTCCCCTTCTTCCTTTTTCAGGAAGGTTCCACTAGAAGAATTTGATCCGCAGACCCAATCAGATTTGGGACTTACCCGCTGCCCAAATCTGAACTCCAATACTATACACCAGCTCTCAGCTGTGTTCACTCAATCACTTCTTTTATGCCTCAGTGAGAAATGCTACATACACAGAGTTTAACGTCTTCGTGCTTGGACGGGATTGGTGTTTGGTTTGGGTTTTGATTCACTCACTATTCTATTTCGCACATCTCTCGTATAAAATGTGTGAGTGAATCTTTGTGTGTGTGAGATTTTTACAGTAAACGCTCAACTCTCGAATATTAAATCTCACACAACAAGGAAGTGCTTCTACAAAGCTGATAAGATTCAGCAGCTGACACTTGCAATTAGCTCCTTCTCCATGGTGGTCGACTGCTTCACCTTTATGTGATTCTTCCCACTATCTTCTCTATGTTTTTCTCTCTTTTGCAGCATCATCATCTTCATCAATCCTTCTTTAATAAATAGCCTCTGTTCAAATTAATCCGTTGGACACAAGTTCTTCCCGTTGAAATGTGTTCTGCAAAGTACCGACAGAGTTGTCCTTGTGTCCTTTACTTTGAAGGCTTTTGTCGTCTTCTGTTCATAGATGGATCCAGATCTCTTGTATTTAACATCTGACTCAACAGCTCTTGTCTTCAACATCTGATTCAACAGCTCTTGTTTTCAACATCTGATTCAACTGGTGAATCAATCTTCTGTCCATCATCTGAATCGATCTTCCCTTCACATCTGAACCAGCTTGCATATTTTCTCATGAGACCAGTGCTACTCCCTCCGAAACGGTCCAACGAGCAAGACACAATAGCTTCGATGTTGATCTAAGCCGCTTTTTGGCCAAATTCCTTCGTTTAGGCCTCCGGAAATGCGATTTACTATTTTCATCTCTTGTTCTGCTACAGTATCAGATCTGATTGAGTTACTGTATCAGATCTGATACATCTCACTGCTGCTCAGCTCTTGATGACGTCACAACTGCTGAAATATTCAATAAGCTTGAATTACGTCACGATTGCTGAAATCTTCAATTCTCTTATCTTCTGTCTACGTTGCTAAGCCAGCTGCGAACTTTTCTGATATGCACTCGTCTGTCCAGATCTCTCTTGTTGTATTTCCAGCTAACATCTGCATACTTCGTAGAAATATTAGAAACACAATAACAAGTTTTGTGTAATTCAAAACTCAGATCTGGATCTGTTTACACAGATCCATCAATCTCTCCCTTTTTTATTTACACAAAACTTGGAATAACAAATGCATGATCTAACAAATTCTTTCCCTTTTTGTGGGAATAAAAAAGAGATCGAAATCTGGTCTTTCCCGAAATATTTTAAATTCAAAGTTCTCCCTACACTAACTCAGTAAGATCTGTGGCAGGAGGTGTTTCAGATTTTGGAAAAGGAAAACAGATTTGGGAACAACCATATGCACAGATGATGAGATTTTGAAAGAACTGATAGAATGCTGTTGAAAATTCTCATTTATTCAGATTTGGAGATAAATGTAAATTGAATTAACAGTACTTCTTCCATGTTTCTCAATCGCTGTCCCATGTGCTATTTATCAGCACAACCAGAAATAGAGAAAATGGCATACACACAGATTTCACGAAATCTGTGTCAGCTCGATAGAAGACGAAATCTGAAATTCAAAATACATGACACCCCTTACACTTCATAACATGAGTTTTAAAACTTAAAAACATTTTTGTAGCATTGATACGATTGCAAAAACTATCAGATTTGACAAAACATAGAGACAAGGTCAAAACTGAAATGGTGCTTCAAAAATTGCTCAAGTTATTAAAGATTAAAAGATAAATAACAATGGAATTCACAGAATCCCTTCAATTTCTCTTTAACTCTGTCCCATAGCAGAATTAAAGGTCTTGGCATACACACAAATCTCGCAAGATCTGTGTCAGCTCATCAGAAGACATATTGCTGCACGTTCTTTTGGAACAATGCTCTGCCATTCCAAAATCAATACTCTCCCTATATTTTTTAATGTAAGCTCAAATCATTTTAAAACAAGCACCGACTGACATTTTTCCGCATAAACAGATCTTGAAAACTCTTCAGAGCACTTAAATAAATTTTAGCTTCAAAACAGAACACGTGCTACTGAATCACTTAATTTATTCAGATTTGGATAAAAACGATAACTAAACTACCAGATTCTCTTTCATTCTCTTATTTTGTCCCATGTGCTAAAAACAGCCCAACCAAAATAAGATCTTGGCATCCACACAGAACTCACGCATTCTGTGTCAGCTCGACAAAAGAAAAACTGATGTTCAAAAATCATTTCTCACCACTTCTTCATAAAATAAGCTTTTCAAAACTTTTCAAACCTTTTAAAAACAGATAGCACATGCGTTTTAAAAGAAATGCTCGTTCAAGAACAACTTGCTCTGATACCACTTGTTAGGAAAGGATCAGATCTCATTCTAACAAATCAAAGGGACGTGAGATCTGATCAGACAAAAATAAGGTGCAATACCTCAGTGTCCTTGAATATATATGAGCACCGAGAACAGATCTGGATTGGCATTAAAATACCAAGCGGAAGTATCCAGAACTAAACTCTAATTTTTTTTAAACTCACTAAAACAGATTTCAAATATTATGCAATGCGTGCTAACAGTAAATGCGGAATGCTGTAAAAAAAATAGACCATTTGTTTGTTTCTAGAAGTTCGGATATAACATCCTACGTTTTCCATTCTTCCTTCTTCAGGAAGGTTCCACTAGAAGAATTTGATCCGCAGACCCAATCAGATTGAGGACTTACCCCCTGACCAAATCTGAACTCCTAGACTCTACACAAACTCTCAGCTGTGTTCACTCAATCACTTCTTTTATGCCTCAGTGAGAAAGGCTACATACACAGAGTTTAACGTCTTCGTGCTTGGACGGGATCTGATATATTTGGTTTGTGGTTTTGATTCACTCACTGTACAGTTTCGCACATCTCTCATAAAATGTGTGAGTGAATCTTTGTGTGCGTGAGATTTTTACAGTGAACGCTCAACTCTTGAATATTAAATCTCACACAACAAGGAAGTGCTTCTACAAAGCTGATAAGGTTCAGCAGTCGGCACTTGCAATTAGCTCCTTCTCCATGGTGGTCGACTGCTTCACCTTTCTGTAATTATTCCCACTATCTTCTCACTGTTTTTCTCTCTTTTCAGCATCATCATCTTCATCAATCCTTCTTGAATAAATAGCCTCTGTTCAAATTAATCCGTTGGACACAAGTTCTTCCTTTGAAATGTGTTCTGTAAAGTACCGACAGAGTTGTCCTTGTGTCCTTTACTTTTCAGGCTTTTGTCGTCTTATGAATAAGTCTGATATGTTCACATCTGAATAGGCCCAGCAGTTGACTTCTATGCTCCAGTTAATCTTCATATCTGATTCGTCAACTGCTTCGCATCTGTGTGTTTTCTTTAATGCTTCTTATCCAGCTTCGATGTTTGATCCAGCTTCTGCTTGCATCTTTTCTTCACATCTGATTGACATCTGATGTAGTATTCTCTTCATTGTTGAACAGACTTCTCTTCACTGCTGAACAGACTTCTCTTCACTGCTGAACAAACTTCTCTTCACTGCTGAACATACTTCTCCTTCACATCTGAATTGTTCTTCTGTTCATAGCTGGATCCAGATCTCTTGTATTTAACATCTGACTCAACTGCTCTTGTCTTCAACATCTGATTCAACTGCTCTTGAATTCAACATCTGATTTGTTATTTTCTTCACATCTGAACCAGCTTGCATATTTTCGCATGATACCAGTGCTACTCCCTCCGAGACGGTCCAACGAGCAAGACTCAACAGCTTTGCTGTTGACCTAAACCGCTTTTCGGCCAAATTCCTTCGTTTAGGCCTCCGAAATCGCGTTTTACTATTTTCAGATCTTGGTCTGCTACAATATCAGATCTGATTGAGTTACTGTATCAGATCTGATACATCTCACTGCTGCTTAGCTCTAGATGACCTCACGGAATCTGAAATCTTCAATACTCTTGGATGACGTCACGACTTCTGAAATCTTCAATTAACTTGGAGGACGTCACAACTTCTGAATACTTGGGACTTCTGAAATCTTCAATACACTTATGTCCACGTTGCTAATCCAGCTATGAACTTTTCTAATAAACACTCGTCCGTCCAGATCTCTCTTGTTGTATTTCCAACTAACATCTGCACACTTAGTAGCAACATTAGAAACACAATAACAAGTTTTGTGTAATTCAAAACTCAGATCTGGATCTGTTTACACAGATCCATCAGGACGCCCAAGCTGGTCTAGCATAGGACAACTTAGCTGGTACAATGAGGGGACGCCCGAGCTAATCCAGCAGAGGATAACCAGATCTCAAAGGACATCCAAGATGAGAAAGAGCAGTTGCAGATCAGCAATGAAGTGCAGAACAGTGTAGCAAAGAGCTGAGTTACCAAGTCAAGTATATGCTACAGCAGAGTGGTTCTGTGAAAGAAGAAACCAGCTGGGAAACAAGCTTAGTGCAAACCAACTGAGAGACCAGCTGGGTGAGATCAGTTGAGTGACCAGGCCAGGGTTCAGAAACCAGCTCGGAGAACAGATACGATCTCAGACGAACAAAGCAGTTTGAACACAATTATTCTGGAGATTGCATTGTATTAGTTCAAACTGATTTGCTTCGTCCTGTCCACATCAAGTACACAATTCTCGTACTCAAAGTCAGCAAAGGCTGCAACATTAAATGTGGACAGAGCTCAAAGTCATAAAGCCTGCAGACGCATTAAATGCAAAGTACAAAAGGTAAAATTATGTCAGAGCTTTTCAGAAGACTTTCCAAAGGGAAGAAACTTGTTTCCAACGGCTACAATCTGCACAGAGGCTATATACATAAATCAGAGCATGAGCAGCAGAACAAGTCGGTTCAGGTGCAAAAACAGATTAATCAACTCTACTGCATAGCCCAGGGAAGACATCGAGAAACCAGCTCGGAGAGGAGCACTTCCTAGCGTGTGAGAATGCATTTGAGAGTGAGCATACACTGTATATTTCGCACACACAGATTCACTCACGTATGAGAGCTGAGAGCTAAATTTTTTAGCTGAGTGAATCAGATCAAATACTTTCATTGTAGTCATTGGACAGAGACGCTAAACAAGTCTATTTGTCTTTCGCACTGAGACGTAAAAGAATTGTGTGTAGCCTTTCTCACTCAGGCGTAAAAGAAGTGTTGTTAGTCACACAGCTTGAGGGCTTAGTGTGCGGTGGTTAATGCTAGGAGTTCTTTAGGCTACGGGTCGTCAGAGTGGGTTGTAGCGTAGGGACGCTGCAATCAAAGTCTTCTAGTGATATCCATCCCGATAGTGGAAGAAGGGGTGACATAGGTGTTAGAGTAGATGCCCAACTAGCCAACTTGTGGCGTGTGGGTTTTATAGACTCTTGTATGAAACGATCTTTATATATGACATTCGCATTTGTTTATGGCGTTCTTTATTTTCATTATGATTATAATGTTAACAATTGTGTTGGATAAAGACCTAGAATGCACCATAGTGTATGTTAGATATGATAATGGGTTTGACAGCTATCATGAAACACATCTAATGGTCACTGTGTATTCTGAACTTGTTCCTAGTCGATTGGGCCGTCAGAATGAGGATAAGGCCGCCCGAGCTTGAGACTAGCATCTGCGATGCGAAGTACCATGTTTCATTGGTAGGGAACATTGTGATGTTCTGAGCATGCAGATGGATAGTGACCTGGTGATCTATCGAACTATCCTCGTTCGGACTTTCCAAGTGGTTACCATTTGTCGAGTGGATAAGTCCGAGGTCTTGGTTGTACTGATTAGTCCTCATGACTCGGAATGTCATTGAGACTCTACATGATAGGCGTCTCTACTTTCGTACCCGTTTGCTGACTCACATGGGGTCATTAGGCGGCGGGATTGCAGATGGATAGTGACCTGGTGATCTATCGAACTATCCTCGTTCGGACTTTCCAAGTGGTTACCATTTGTCGAGTGGATAAGTCCGAGGTCTTGGTTGTACTGATTAGTCCTCATGACTCGGAATGTCATTGAGACTCTACATGATAGGCGTCTCACTTTGACCCGTTTGCTGACTCACATGGGGTCATTAGGCGGCGGGATTGGGTGAGATCCCGATGCATGTAGGAGTCGATGCTTCATTGTCGAGGATTCACCGCTCGCTCTCATGCGTGGATATCCTATGCTATCTGAGGGGATAATAGTGTATAAATATCTGGCCAGAGTACTAGAAGTGTTTTAGGTAAAGGGGTTTACCTAGTAACACTCGCGATGTCACTATTCGATCTCCAAGATGTATGCATGCTATCGGATCTCTAGCGACTCTCGATTTACCAATGGTCGATGATCTGATCGGGATATATGTGTTGAAAGGATCGTACTGTACGCTAACCACGACCAACTGGTTCTTGCAGGAACTATCAGTGATACCTAGGGGATCATGGCGCGATGTTGCTAGGCGCTTTACCATGATCCGTTGGGGAATTCCGAAATTGTGATTTCAGAGCCACAATGGTTGTGGGCCCACAGCTAGATGTATCCCTAAACCATTGAGGGTCACACATGTACTGGATTCATGATTCCCGCACGGAAACTGAGCTCAATGTGTTGACCATAGGAAGAGGATTTTAGGGAGTGCGACTTCCTAAAACTCAACAGGGGTGAAATTGCGATTTCCCACCGTTGAGGGGCAATACTGTCATTTGGACTAGGTAATCTGAAAAATTATTTTTCATATCATAATATTCAGTTTTGGAAACTGAGTAGATCGGTCCGATCTGATCGTCGATCGGAGTTGTGATGAAACCGCAGTGAATTAAACGAACCGAATGTTCATATATGGACTTGGGCCTGACCCAAGTCCAATGGGCCGGTTCAAGCCCATGTATACTAATTATATGTTAGTACTCTACTAGGGCCTTAATCACTTGAATCATACTCATAACCCTAGCTCCAAGACTTTGGCCGCCGCCCCCACACCTCCTTTCTACCTCTCGGCCGTGCCTCTTGCCACGCACCGCCGTCGTCGGCCATGCGCCGCCGCCCCTCTCCGAACTTGTTCCGGCCATCGTGAAGAGGAGTTTCCATCCGTGCTGAAATCCATCAGCTTTATATTGCAGGCTGATTGGAGGAAGATTGTTTCCGGTCGTGGACCTGATTGACGATCTACCGCCGCCTACAGTTTGAAGTGTCGGTTTCCTCGTGAAACTGGTCGGAGCCAGGCGCCTAGACGCCAGCAAGGTAACTATCTACGAACACCCTACGAACATCCTAGGCGCCGTGGCCGGTTTCTTAAAAAAAGTTTTAAGAAACCGGCAAAGGCGCCGCCGTGCATGACGGCGCACCCTCCACCGCACGCATATGCGCGCGCGGTACCTGCGTGCTGGCCGCGATTGGCGGCCTCATGGTGGCCTGCTGGTTGCCACGACTTTGCGCACTGGTTGCGCAACTTCCTTGCCGCTGGTCGCGCGACGAGGGAGAGAGATGGCCGACCGATTGCTGCTGTTGTGCACGCTGGATGGCGACGGGAAGCGCACTGGTTGCGCACCATGATGGCCGCTGTTCGCGCGGTGGCTGGGCGTTACATGCGCCGCACTTGGCGCGGCAGCGCGCGGCCTTGTGCCGCTCGCTATGTTGCGGCGGCCGCCGTCCGACGTGTTCCCGGCAGTGATGCGATGGCTAATTTTCTTCTAGGTTTTGTTCGGGCCTGTCCCGGGCAGCCCATGAAGTTTTCGGGACGATATTCGATATCGGGCCGATTTTGGTCGATTTTGAAATTTTGAGATTTTTGGGCCTAAAATTGTTTTAAGACCAATATGATGCAATTAAAAATTGCAAAATATGATTTTAGTTGTAAAATGTGATTTTATAATTAAAATATGATTTTGTTGATTAAAATATGATTTTATCGACAAAATGCGACTTTATTATAATATACGATTTTATGATTAAAATATGATTTTGTGGTAAATAATTTGATTATTTAATTTATGCATATTAATTAGATTGATTGCATGTTTGGGATGATCGAGAGCCGTGCCCAATGTGTTAGGTGTATGATTTAGGTTTTGCGATTTCGGTTTTAATATTATTGATTATCATTTTATAAAGTGGGTCTGTTTGTGACCCGTTCCCACCCCTTAAAATTTTATCCCTTATGTGTCATGGAAATTTAATTGTAAATTACTAGACTTAGTGGGAGGACATTTGAAGACAGTGGCCCGATGACGATCAAAGATATTGAAGACCGAAGATCTGTAAAACCTGAAGCAGTTGTAATAGGTTTGCATTGCATATTGCATTTCACCTAGGATTGGACCCAGGTCCGTGATTGGCAATCACGAACCGCATAGCTCTCCCGATCGATCATCCCAAAGTTATTTATAATTTGATATATATATGTTGAATCCGCGGGTTTTAAATTGTGATTTAAAATTGCATGAGGCGAAATTTTTCGAGAATAAAATCCCTCGTTTTAAATAAGATTTAGAATTAATATCAAGATAAAAGTTTATTCGATTAACTAAGGGAATTTAAATTTGTTTAAATATCCCTACCTTCCATCAACAATGGGTGTACGTCGATGCTACCCGCATACATGGCCCGGCTCATATTATTGAGGGGGTTATGTATGCCGAAAAGCTGTCCACGCAATTGACAATTGTTGTGAGTCGGTTGGAACTCCCTTTAACGTTGTCTCACATTATTGGGGACGTTAAGGGGACCATCCTTCACGACTCAACATTGATGGGTCATCTTGACGTGTTAGTAAACGGCGTCATATTATTGGGCCCTTACTGGACGTGAGGTGAATACATGGAGGTTGCACCGGTTGCAATTGGAAACTACCTTTTGGGGGTCATGGATGGCTGATATTATTCGGGTCCATGATCGCTTGATTGGCTCCGTGTACCCACTAAGGAAACTTGCTTTCCCGATTTCATTAGAGGGTGGTGAAATCGTTAAAATACTGGGAAGGTAATTCATAAAACTTAACGACCTTGTTTTATGTCTTAGCGTTATTTCATATATAGTTAGTAATGTATGTCTGTTTTCTTTTCAGTATAACTGCATTTATAATGTCTTCGATCAAAAACCCACTCGCTGCTATACTGGATAGCAACAAGTTCACCGGTCTGAACTACCAAGACTGGCTTCGAAACCTCAACATTGTGTTGGCTTCGGAGAAACTTATTTATACGATAGAGAAGAGCCCTCCGAAGGAAGCCCCTGCCGATATCAGCCCTGAGGAGCTGGTGACGCTTCAACAATGGTGGGACGACGAGCTTAAGACTCGATGCTATGTGATGGCATCGATGTCCAACAAAATGCAACGGCGCTTTGAGAAGAAAAAGTATGCTGCTGACATACTATTTCATCACAAAGAACTGTATGGGGAGAACTCTCGACATGAGAGGTTCACGGCTGTCAAGGAGCTTATGACGAGCCGCATGCGCGACGGGACTTCGGTCCGCGAGCATGGGGTTCGTATGATTGGGCTCGTTGAAAAGCTGTCGGGCCTTGATATCACACTTCCACACGAGCTGTCTGTGGATGTGCTTCTCCTCTCACTGCCTGCTGCATTCGACCCCTTTATGGTCAACTTCAACATGAACAATATGGGAGCCACCCTTGAAGAGGTGGTTAACATGCTTGTAGCGTTCGAAGGAACCATAAAGAAGGACAAGCCCGTACTCCTCATGGGATCTTCTTCCTCTGCGAAGAAGGGGCCCAGACGCAAGGGTAAGAAGCGTTCTACCCCTGCGACGGAGGAAAAGCCCACTAAGAAGCCAAAGGCAAAGGCTTCCAAGCCGAACAAGTCTGAGGATGTTTTCCACCACTGCCACAAGCCTGGGCATTGGAGGAGGAACTGCAAGGAGTACCTCGAGCAGTTGCGAACTGCGAAAGGTATGTTCTATATCGAAATAAATATGTCTCTTAATTCGACTTCTTGGGTACTTGATACCGGATGTGGATCTCATATCGGCAATGATTTGCAGATGATGACAAGAAGCCGACGTCTTAGAGAGGGTGAGACCCACTTGAGGCTTGGCAATGGAGCAAGAGTTGCTGCAGTAGCTATAGGATATGTTTATTTATTTCTGTATTCTGGTTTTAAGTTATTATTGAGAAACTTTTTGTTTGTTCCCGAATTAATAAAGAACATTATTTCTGTTTCTATGCTTGATAGTGATGGATATTCTTGTATGTTTGCTAATTCGATTTGCAATATTTACAAGAATGAATGTTTAATTGGAATTGGGGAACGCAAAAACGATTTATACACCTTAAAATTAAAAGACGTTCCAACTCGCGATGTCGAAACACATACAACAACGATTAAAAGGAAGTACGATAACTTGAACCCAGCACAACTTTGGCACGCTAGGCTAGGTCATATTTCTCTAAGTAGGATGAACAAGTTAGTTAGGAGTGACATGTTTGATCTGTCAGACATTAACTCCCTACCAACTTGTGAATCTTTTCTCAAGGGAAAGATGACTAAACAACCCTTCAAGGGCAAGCCTGAACGTGCCCAAGGCCTATTGGATTTGATCCATACTGATGTGTGTGGTCCGCTTAGTATTGGTACTAAATACGGTCACACATACTTCATCACCTTTACCGACGATCACTTTGTACTTAATGAAGCACAAGTCTGAATCCTTTGAAAGGTTCTAAGAATTCAAGGCTGAAGTAGAAAATCAGCTAGGCAAGAGTATTAAAGCACTTAGATCCGATCGAGGTGGTGAATACTTAAGTGCTGAATTTCAAGACTATCTTAAAGAGAATGGGATTCTCTCGCAGTGGACCCCTCCGGCCACACCACAGCTCAATGGTGTAGCGGAGCGTCATAATCGAACCTTGATGGACATGGTTCGATCTATGATGAGCTTCACTGAGCTTCCTACCTCGTTTTGGGGCTATGCGCTCGAAACGGCGGTAATGTTGTTGAACAATGTCTACACCAAGGCAGTGGATAAGACTCCATATGAGATGTGGATGAGAAAACCACCCAAATACTCATACATGAGGATTTGGGGATGTCATGCTTACGTGAAGCAGACAGTGGGAGATAAGCTGGATACGAGATCCATATTATGTTACTTCGTTGGGTATCCAAAGAATTCCATTGGATACTACTTCTACTATCCCAGCGAAACAAAAGTGTTTGTTTCTATGAATGCCACCTTTATGGAAAGGAAATTTCTACTTGATAGAAAAGGCAAGATAGTAGAACTCGAAGAGGTTCGAGAACCAATTGAAGTACCAAGTGAATCTCCCGCACCTCCAGAGCCAGTACCAGAAATGGTCGCACCTAGGAGATCCGAAAGGATCCCTAGGGCTCCTGAGAGATATGGTTTTCTCCTTGAAGATGATCAAGGTGATCAAGTTGTTGGATCTGATCCAAGAAATTTCAAGGAGGCAATTTCCGATGCTGATTCTAATTTTTGGCTTGAAGCAATGCAGTCTGAGTTTGACTCAATGCATGCGAACCAAGTTTGGACTCTTGTTAACCCTCCCGAAGGAATTGTTCCTATTGGGTGCAAATGGGTATACAATAGGAAACTTGGGCCTGATGGTAAGGTAATGACCTACAAGGCACGACTGGTCGCGAAAGGTTACACTCAAAGGCAAGGTGTTGACTATGATGAAACCTTCTCACCAGTGGCAATGTTCAAGTCGATTAGAATCTTACTAGCCATAGCCGCATAGTACGACTATGAGATATGGCAAATGGATGTGAAAACTGCGTTCCTTAATGGAAACATTAAGGAAGACATCTATATGATGCAGCCTGAGGGTTTCACATCTGTGGGAAGTGAGCATAAGGTATGCAAACTTTAGAGATCGATCTACGGTCTCAAACAAGCATCGAGGAGTTGGAACCTGAGATTCGATGAAACAATTAAGGAATTTGGTTTCATCAAGAATCCCGAGGAGCCATGTGTATATAAGAAGGTAGTTAAAAGCGCTGTGACATTCCTCGTACTTTATGTTGATGACATTCTACTCATTGGGAATGATGTAGGAATGCTGCATTCAACCAAAGTATGGTTGTCTAGTAGATTCTCGATGAAGGATATGGGTGAAGCATCCTATATTCTTGGAATACAGATCTATCGGGATAGATAGAAACGGATGCTCGGACTCACCCAAGCTACCTACATCGATACCATACTTAAGCGGTTCTCTATGGAAGAGTCCAAGAGAGGACACCTACCTATGTGCCACGGGGTCACTCTATCTAAGTCTATGTGTCCGAAGACTGATGAGGAGATAGAGAGTATGGCACGTGTGCCATATGCCTCGGCAATAGGTAGTATTATGTATGGCATTATCTCAACTAGACCGGATGTCGCATATGCTCTGAGTGTCACGAGCCGCTACCAGGCCAACCCCGGCCAATTGCATTGGAAGGATGTGACGGATATTCTTAAGTACTTGCGAAGGACTAAGAATATGTTCATGGTCTATGAGGGTGGTGAACTGAAATTGGAAGGCTACACTGATTCTAGCTTCCAATGTGACGTGGATGATTCGAATTCTACCTCTGGATTTGTATTCATGCTCAATGGTGGTGCTGTCTCTTGGAAGAGTTCCAAGCAAGACACCATCACGGATTCAACCACTGAGGCTGAGTACATCGCAGCATCAGTTGCTGCTAAGGAGGCGGTTTGGATAAGGACTTTCGTCCAAGAGTTGGGCGTCATTCCTGATGGAGTTGGTCCAGTCCTGGTGTACTGCGACAACACGGGTGCCGTTGCGCAAGCAAAGGAGCCTAGGTCTCACCAAAGATCCAAACATATACTGAGGAAATACCACATAATCCGGGATATTGTGGCTAGAGGTGACATAGCAGTTGAGAGAGTCGCCTCTGCAGACAACGTTGCTGATCCACTTACGAAGCCCTTGCCAGGACCGTTGTTTGAAAAACATCACGAAACAATGGGACTGCGTCTGATGAGTAGTTGGATATAGGGCAAGTGGGAGATTGTTAGAGTAGATGCCCAACTAGCCAACTTGTGGCGTGTGGGTTTTATAGACTCTTGTATGAAACGATCATTATATATGAAATTTGTATTTGTTTATGGCGTTATTTATTTTCATTATGATTATAATGTTAACAATTGTGTTGGATAAAGACCTAGAATGCACCATAGTGTATGTTAGATGTGATAGTGGGTATGACGGCTATCATGAAACACATCTAATGGTCACTGTGTATTCTGAACTCGTTCCTAGTCGATTGGGCCGTCAGAATGAGGATAAGGCCGCCCGAGCTTGAGACTAGCATCTGCGATGTGAAGTATCATGTTTCATTGGTAGGGAACATTGTGATGTTCTGAGCATGCAGATGGATAGTGACCTGGTGATCTATCAAACTACCCTCGTTCGGACTTTCCAAGTGGTTACCATTTGTCGAGTGGATAAGTCCGAGGTCTTGGTTGTACTGATTAGTCCTCACGACTCGGAACGTCATTGATACTCTACATGATAGGCGTCTCACTTTGACCCGTTTGCCGACTCACTTGGGGTCATTAGGCGGCGGGATTGGGTGAAATCCCGATGCATGTAGGAGTCGATGCTTCATTGTCGAGGATTCACCGATCGCTCTCATGCGTGGATATCCTATGCTATCTGAGGGGATAATAGTGTATAAATCTCTGGTCAGAGTACTAGAAGTATTTTAGGTAAATGGGTTTACCTAGTAACACTCGCGATGTCACTATTCGATCTCCAAGATGTATGCATAGCTATCGGATCTCTAGCGACTCTCGATTTACCAATGGTCGATGATCTGATCGGGATATATGTGTTGAAAGGACCGTACTGTACACTAACCACGACCAACTGGTTCTTGCAGGCACTATCAGTGATACCTAGGGGATCATGGCGCGATGTTGCTAGGCGCTTTACCATGATCCGTTGGGGAAGTCCGAAATTGTGATTTCGGAGCCATAATGGTTGTGGGCCCACGGCTAGATGTATCCCTGAACCATTGAGGGTCACACAAGTACTGGATTCATGATTCTCACACGGAAACTGAGCTCAATGTGTTGAGTATAGGAAGAGGATTTTAGGGAGTGCGACTTCCTAAAACTCAACAGGGGTGAAATTGTGATTTCCCACCGTTGAGGGGCAATACTGTCATTTGGACTAGGTAATCTGAAAAATTGTTTTTCACATCATAATATTCAGTTTTGGAAACTGAGTCGATTGGTCCGATCTGATCGTCGATCGGAGTTGTGATGAAACCGCAGTGAATTAAACGAACCGAATGTTCATATATGGACTTGGGCCTGACCCAAGTCCAATGGGCCGGTTTAAGCCCATGTATACTAATTATATGTTAGTACTCTACTAGGGCCTTAATCACTTGAATCATAACACATAACCCTAGCTCCAAGACTTTGGCCGCCGCCCCCACACCTCCTGTCTACCTCTCGGCCGCGCCTCTTGCCACGCGCCCCGTCGGCCACCCGCCGCCGCCCCTCGCCAGACTTGTTCCGACCATCGTGAAGAGTAGTTTCCGTCCGTGCTGAAATCCATCAGCTTTCCGGTCGTGGACCTGATTGACGATCTACCGCCGCCTACAATTTCAAATGCCGTTTTCCTCGTGAAACTAGTCGGAGCCAGGCGCCTAGACGCCAGCAAGGTAACTATCTACGAACATCCTATGAATGTTTGTAGATTTTATTGAATGTATTGAAAACTTTCGGGGCAATTTTTGTTTTTCCGCTGCACCCCGGGAATTGGGATCCGGATCCGCCACCGTATTTCAAAAGTAGGAGAGTTTGCTCCGAACTTCCAGAAAGAGATCTGTGTATCTTATTTACTGCTTTACTGCATTCATACGTACGCAATGCATATTTATAACTGTTTAAATGGCTTTCGAATTTTAGAGTGCAGTTTGAGTTTTTTCCGCATGATTTACATTCATTACTCAATATGTATCTCGGTGCACAAGTATTCAAGAACACCGAGCTACTGTAGCTCAAGATAAGTTAACCAGATCGTTCGGCTGTGTGTGGAGCTGGTTTCAGCACCCAGCTGGAACCAGAATGTTTTGCGCTTGCTCTGTATCGAGCTGCTTTCAACGACCAGCTGAAACCAGCTTGATTCTTGCAACCCGGTTTCAATGACTAGCTGAATCTTGACTAGCTGAATCCTGCGTCTTATCATTCGATCTGGTTACACCCTTTATGTGACGCCCGAACCCACGGAAATCACGAGTTGGGGTAAATAAAAATTTTCGAAAAAAAAGAAGGGCTGAAAGAAAATTTGTTATAAGCTGTATTTCTTATAACTTTGAAAGAAACTGAAAACATGAAAACAAAATCTAACAGACACTCAATTGCGCGCCAACTACTGGAAACATTTGCGGAAAAAAAGACTTTAATATAAGTTGCAATTGCGATTTACAACAGCTGATATTCTATATAAATGTACAACTGTTGCAACTGATCTAATATAGTACATTTTAAAACAAAACAACATCAGCTATGACACGGAAAACGTTGGCCTTGGACAAACACACACCACCCAGCAGCTGATTCAAGTTTCACCTTCTGTCCGCTCTCCAGCTGTCGCACCTGCACCATTTTAAAAGCTAATGAGCCTAGGGGCTCAGCAAGTAAAACCTGAATAATAACAAGGTCAAATACGCAGGTGGACATCTGATCAATACATAAGCTAAAGGAACATCAATGATCAATATCATTTTCTTTTTAACATTTCATAAACTTAGAGACACGGGATAATAGCCCAATTCTCAACATCAATATCATTTTCATTAGATTTACGGCTCAGAAGCTCTCCTTAGGTCCGTGTTTCACCTGATCAAGTGACTACTGATATCAGCCTTAGACTTTGGCTTCTTTGCGTTAGGGCAATCGACATATAGACGACTGCTCACCCTTCTCTTTATGGGAGGGCAACTGATAGCTGCTCACCTCACCCATTATGACCGTCTGTTGTCTTTGCCATAAATCTTAAAATAAGATTTTGTTCCTTTAACATTCTTTTCTTTAAACTTTCCTTCTTAAAATCCTCGAGCTCCTTCATTTAAAACTCTTGCTTCCGCTTTTAAAATTTTATTAAGTATCGAAATCAGCTTTTGGAAACATATCTTTGTATTGAAACCAGTCGTAAGAGAAACCAGTCTCAATGAATAGTGCAACTGCTGAAATGAATAGTAACCAGTCGCAAGATAGAAACCAACTGAAATGAATAGTAACTATCTGTTGACAGCTACAACATAAGGAAACGATGTCGTTAATTTGAACCAGTCGTAACAATAATCGCTAACAACACGACTTGGGAATAAGTGTAAAACGATGTCGTTGCTTTAAGAAGCTAACGTAAGAAAGTCTGATAATAAGTATAAACAGACGTAAGAATAACTGTTATCAGACATGACCATGAATAAATGAAACGATGTCGTTAATGCATCAACCAGCCGCAAGGAAAAGCGCTAACATACATGAAACCAGACGCAAGGAAAATACCAGTCGCAATGAATAGTGCAACTACTGATTTTACGAAAACAACACAGCTGCTGAAATTTGACTTGATATTTGTAACATCAAAACAACAACTATGCTATCAGATGTTGCCTATCAAACCAGACTTTATACTGATTCAACTAGCATCTACCGATTACATAGCTATCAAATTCTAATATTACAACTACTGAAAGGAAGAACATTCATAAACATTCTTGGATTAAACTCGAATCCTCAGTACTTTAAAACATCATAAACTTTTTGGAAAACATTTGGAAACATCAAAACATCATTTTGAACCCATCTTTGTTTCCTTCTTTCATGCGTAAATCATTTTAAACATGAACTTTAAACATACTGTAACATATAGGCAAGAAGACTCAGAAAACATCAATATATGCTTTAAATGGTGAGTCAAGAATCAACTTTTACTTTCCTTAAACGAAGCTTTGCAACAGCAATCGATTTCTACAGAAATCTTCTCCTTTAAGCAACGCACGAACTTCTCTTGTCAAATACTTTTAAGAATAATAAAGATTTTCTTTGCAAATGATTAAGATCTTGCTTTCAAAACAGGTTTTTATATGAAAGGGATTAGTGGCATGCTACTTGTGAAATTAAGAAAGACACACTTGTAAAATTTAGTAAAATTCCCTTCCTCTCATTTTAATTTGTAGAACACCAAACCTTTTTCAAAAGAAATCATTTGTCCTCCTTAAAGATATTTTCAATCCCTAAAAACTGTTCGTGCATCACACTTGGAGTCATCCACCGAAACCAGCTACGTTACATCTATTTTTCTGAAATCATTGAAATCAGACAATGCATAACATTTTCAACATGTCATTTTAAATCTATAAAATGAACAAAATGCATAATGGAATCCTATGGATTTTTGGGGCGTTACACTTTAAGTACAGATTATTGTCAAAATACAAGTATACAGAGGGTTAAATCGATCCCCAACAAATAGTATCAGAGCAGGTTGTTCTTGAATAGTGCATTTTTTTTAAAAAATGTTCAAAAGCTTTAAAATATTTGTCTGCTCTGATAGTCGTTCGAAAGCCTGTCTATGCTGCAAAATATTTAAGATTTTCGAAACTCATTATATGGATAGGGGGAGGAATGTCTATTGAATTGCAGAGCGATTTCTCAAAAGGAAAGAGCGGCAACATCTCTTCTGACGAGCTGACTGATTGCAGGAGATTTGTGGACGCCAAGATCTCTAGGGCTGGGAAAGGCTAAGCCTTAGGGAAGAATGGAAGAGATTCTGTGAGTTGAATCCTTATTGATCCTCTTGTCCTAATCAATGAGAACTTTTGAGTAGCATAGATTTTTCAAAGTATCATGCATACACTGTGTTTTCGAGAAAACTGTCTCCTTGTGCATAATGTCCTTATTTCGAAAATAAAATCACCCCCTGTTCTGTTGAGAGGGATTTTTGATTTTAAATATTAAGGGGGATACATGATTTCAAAATCTTTTTGATTACCACAAAAAGGGGGAGAAATATTTTCATAACATAAACATTCGTGCATATGTTTATTCAGGTTTTGTGTAAATAAAAAATGGGGAGATTGTTGGATATGTGTTTACAGATCAGAATCTGAATTTTGAAATATACAAAACCTGCTGATTATTTACTAACAGTTTAATTGAGATGTGCAGGTCTGACTTAGACACGAATCAGCTTAGCAGCAGTGAACTGAACCAGATCTGATACTATAGCTGAACCAGATCTGAGAATAGAAAAACGCAATTTCCGAGACCTAAACAAAGGAATTTGGCCAAAAATAGGCTTAGCTCCATGCATAGACATGAGTCTTGCTCGTTGGACCGTTTCGTAGGGGGTAGCACCGGTCTCGAGCAAAAATATGAACCTGCAACGAAGGCGAGCTGGTACAGTAGAAGATATCCAATCTAGAACAGTAAGGGGACGCCCAAGCTAGTCTAGCACAGCACAACTTAGCTGGTACACTGAGGGGACGCACGAGCTGATCCAACAGAGGATAACCAGATCGCAAAGGACATCCAAGCTGAGAAAGAGCAGGTGCTGATCAGCAATGAAGTGCAGAACGGTGTGGCAAAGAGCTGAGTTACCAAGTGCAGTATATGCTACAGCAGAGTGGTACTGTGAAATAAGAAACCAGCTGGGAAGGAAACCAGCAGGGAAACAAGATCAGTGCAAACCAGCTCAGAGACCATTGGGTGAGATCAGTTGAGTGACCACCCCGATGGCAGCAAGTAGCTCGGAGCAGGTGCTGATCAGCAATGAAGTGCAGAACGGTGTGGCAAAGAGCTGAGTTACCAAGTGCAGTATATAGCTACAGCAGAGTGGTACTGTGAAATAAGAAACCAGCTGGGAAGGAAACCAGCAGGGAAACAAGATCAGTGCAAACCAGCTCAGAGACCATTGGGTGAGATCAGTTGAGTGACCACCCCATGGCAGCAAGTAGCTCGGAGAACAGAGACCATCTCCGACGAACAAAGCAGTTTGAACACAAGTATTGTGGAGATTGCATTGTATTAGTTCAAACTGATTTGCTTCGTCCTTTCCACATAAAGTACACAATTCTCATACTCAAAGTCTGCAATGGATGCAACATTAAATGTGGACAGAGAAACTTGTGTCCAACGGCTACAATCTGCACAGAGGCTATATATATAAATCAGAGCATGAGCAGCATAACAAGTTGGTGCAGGAGCAAAAACAGATTAATCAAGTCTACTTCATAACCCAGGGAAGACATCGAGAAACCAGCTCGGAGAGGAGCACTTCCCAGCGTGTGAGAATACATTTGAGAGTGAGCGTACACTGTATATTTCTCACACACAGATTCACTCACGTATGAGAGCTGAATGAATAAAATCAAATAAATACATTGTAGTCTTTGGACAGAGACGTTAAACAATCCCAGTTGTCTTTCTCACTGAGACGTAAAAGGAGTGTGTGTAGCCTTTCTCACTGAGGCGTAAAAGAAATGTTGTTAGTCACACAGCTTGCGGGCTTAGTGTGCGGTTGTTGATTCTAGGAGTTCTTGCGGCTACGGGTCGTCGGAGTGGGTTGAAGTGTATGGACGTTGCAATCAAAGTCTTCTAATGATAACCTTCCCGATTGTGGAAGAATGGGAGACGTAGGAGAGTTTTCTCCGAACTTCCAGAAACAAATCATCTAATCTTCTTTACTGCATTCATACATACGCATTGCATATTTATAACTGTACATAAAACTGTTTAAATGGCTTTCGAATTTTGGAGTGCAGTTTGAGTTATTTCCGCATGATTTATATTCATTACCCAATCTGTATCTCTGTGCACAAGTATTCAAGAACACTGAGCTATTGCAGCTCAAGATAAGTTAACCAGATCGTTAGGCTGTGTGTCAAGCTAGTTACAGAACCCAGCTGGAACCAATATGTTTAGCTCTTTCTCTGTATCGAGCTGGTTTCAACGACCAGCTGAAACCAGCTTGATTCTTGCAACCCGATTTCAATGACTAGCTGAATCCTGCGTCTTATCATTCGATCTGGTTACACCCTATATGTATTGATTATTGTCAGAATAACAAGTATACAGAGGGTTAAACCTATCCCCAACAAGTGGTATCAGAGCAGGTTGTTTTTGAATAGTGCATTTTTTTGAAAAATGTTAAACAACTTTAAAATATTTGTCTGCTCTGATAGTCGTTCGAAAGACTGTCTATGCTGCAAAATTTTTAAGATTTTCAAAACTCATTATATGGATAGGGGGAGAAATGTCTATTGAATTGCAGAGCGATTTCTCGAAAGGAAAGAGCGGCAACATCTCTTCTGACGAGCTGATAGATTGCACGAGATCTGTGGACACCAAGATATCTAGGGCTGGGCAAGGCTAAGCCTTAGGGAAAATGGAAGAGATTCTGTGAATTGAATCCTCTATTGATCCTATGGTTCTAATCAATGAGAACTTTTGAGTAGCATAGATTTTTCAAAATATCATGCATACACAGTGTTTTCGTGAAAACTGTCTCCTTGTGCATAATGTCCTTATTTCGTAAAAAAATCACCCTGCTGTTCTGTTGAGGGGGTGTTTTGATTTTAAATATTAAGGGGGAGACATGATTTCAAACTCTTTTTGATTCCCACAAAAAGGGGGAGAAATATTTTCATAGCATAAACATTCGTGCATATGTTTATTCATGTTTTGTGTAAATAAAAAAGGGGTAGGTTGTTGGATCTGTGTTTACAGATCAGAATCTGAATTGTGAAATACACAAAACCTGCTGATTATTTACTAACAGTTTAATTGAGATTTTCATGTCTGACTTAGAGACGAATCACCTGAGCAGCAGTGAACTGAACCAAATCTGATACTGTAGCTGAACCAGATCTGAGAATAGAAAAGCGCGATTTCGGAGGCCTAAACAAAGGAATTTGGCCAAAAAGCGGCTTAGCTCACTGCGGAGCAGTGAGTCTTGCTCGTTGGACCGTTTCGGAGGGGGTAGCACTGGTCTCGAGCAAAAATATAAACCTTAAACGGAAGCGAGCTGGTACAGTAGAGGATATCCAAGCTAGAACAGTAAAGGAACGCCCAAGAAGGTCTAGCATAAGACAACTTAGATGGTACCGTGAGGGGACTCCCGAGCTGATCTAGCAGAGGATAACCAGATCGCAAAGGACATCCAAGCTGAGAAATAGTAGGTGCTGATCAGCAATGAAGTGCAGAACAGTGTAGCAAAGAGCTGAGTTACCAAGTGCAGTATATGCTACATCAGAGTGGTTCTATGAAAGAGGAAACCAGTTGGGAAGGAAACCAACTGGGAAACAAGCGCAGTGAAAACCAGCTCAGAGACCAGCTGGGTGAGATCAGTTGAGTGACCAGCTCAGGGTTCAGCAACCAGCTCGGAGAACAGAGACCATCTCAGACGAACAAAGCAGTTTGAACACAAGTATTGTGGAGATTGCATTGTATTAGTTCAAACTGATTTTCTTCGTCCTGTCCACATCAAGTACATAATTCTCGTACTCAAAGTCAGCAAAGGCTGCAACATTAAATGTGGACAGAGCTCAAAGTCATAAAGCCTGCAGACACATTAAATGCAAAGGACACAAGGTACAACTATGTCAGAGCTTTTCAGAAGACTTTCCAACAGGAAGAAACTTGTGTCCAACGGCTACAATCTGCACAGAGGCTATATATATAAAGCATAGCATGAGCAGCAGAACAAGTGGGTGCAAGATCAAAAACAGATTAATCAAGTCTACTGCATAACCCAGGGAAGACATCGAGAAACCAGCTCGGAGAGGAGCACTTCCCTGCGTGTGAGAATACATTTGATAGTGAGCGTACACTGTATATTTCTCACACACAGATTCACTCACGTATGAGAGCTGAGAGCTAAATTTTTTATCTGAGTGAATCGGATCAAATACTTTCATTGTAGTCTTTGGACAGAGACGTTAAACAAGTCTAGTTGTCTTTCGCACTGAGACGTAAAAGAAGTGTGTGTAGCCTTTCTCACTGAGGCGTAAAAGAAGTGTTGTTAGTCACACAACTTGCGGGCTTAGTGTGCGGTGGTTGATGCTAGTAGTTCTTGCGGCTGCGGGTCGTCGGAGTGGGTTGTAGCGTAAGGACGCTGCAACAAAAGTCTTCTAGTGATATCCTTCCCGATTGTGGAAGAAGGGGAGACGTAGGAGAGTTTGCTCCGAACTTGCAGAAACAAATCAGCGTATCTTCTTTACTGATTTACTGCATTCATACATACGCATTGCATATTTGTAACTGTACATAAAACATTTTAAATGGCTTTCGAATTTAGAGTGCAGTTTGAGTGATTTCCGCATGATTTATATTCATTACTCAATTTGTATCTCGGTGCAAAAGTATTCAAGAACACTGAGCTATTGCAGCTCAAGATAAGTTAACCAGATCGTTCGGCTGTGTGTCGAGCTGGTTTTAGCTGGGCTGGTTTCAGCACCCAGCTGGAACCAGCATGTTTAGCGCTTGCTCTGTATCGAGCTGGTTTCAACGACCAGCTGAAACCAGCTTGATTCTTGCAACCCGGTTTCAATGACTAGCTGAATCCTGCGTCTTATCATTTGATCTTGTTACACCCTCTAAGTACTGATTATTGTCAAATTAACAAGTATACCGAGGGTTAAATCGATGCCCAACAAGTGGTATCAGAGCAGGTTGTTCTTGAATAGTGCATTTTTATCGAAAAATGTTAAACATCATTAATATATTTGTCTGCTCTGATAGTCAATCGAAAGCCTGTCTATGCTGCAAAATTTTTAAGATTTTCAAAACTCATTATATGGATAGGGGGAGGAATGTATATTGAAGTGCAGAGCGATTTCTCGAAAGGAAAGAGCGGCAACATCTCTTCTGACGAGCTGACAGATTGCACGAGATCTGTGGACGCCAAGATCTCTAGGGTTGGGCAAGGCTAAGCCTTAGGGAAAAATGGAAGAGATTCTGTGAATTGAATCCTCTATTGATCCTCTTGTCCTAATCAATGAGAACTTTTGAGTAGCATAGATTTTTCAAAATATCATGCATACACAATGTTTTCGAGAAAACTGTCTCCTTGTGCATAATGTCCTTATTTCGTAAAAAAATCACCCCGCTGTTCTGTTGAGGGGGAGTTTTGAATTTAAATATTAAGGGGGAGGCAGGATTTCAAACTCTTTTTGATTCCCACAAAAAGGGGGAGAAATATTTTCATAGCATAAACATTCGTGCATATGTTTATTCAGGTTTTGTGTAAACCGAAAAGTGGGAGATTGTTGGATCTGTGTTTACAGATCAGAATATGAATTTTGAAATACACAAAACATGCTGATTATTTACTAACAGTTTAATTGAGATGTGTAGGTCTGACTTAGAGACGAATCAGCTGAGCAGCAGTGAACTCAACCAGATCTGATACTGTAGCTGAATCAGATCTGAGAATAGAAAAACGCGATTTCGGAGGCCTAAACAAAGGAATTTGGCCAAAAAGCGGATTGTTGGATCTGTGTTTACAGATCAGAATATGAATTTTGAAATACACAAAACATGCTGATTATTTACTAACAGTTTAATTGAGATGTGTAGGTCTGACTTAGAGACGAATCAGCTGAGCAGCAGTGAACTCAACCAGATCTGATACTGTAGCTGAATCAGATCTGAGAATAGAAAAACGCGATTTCGGAGGCCTAAACAAAGGAATTTGGCCAAAAAGCGGCTTAGCTCACTGCATAGGAGTGAGTCTTGCTCGTTGGACCGTTTCGGAGGGGGTAGCACCGGTCTGGAGCAAAAATATGAACCTACAACGGAAGCGAGCTGGTACAGTAGAGGATATCCAAGCTATAACAGTAAGGGGACGCCCAAGCTGGTCTAGCATAGGAAAACTTAGATGGTACAGTGAGGGGACGCCCGAGCTGATCCAGCAGAGGATAACCAGATCGCAAAGGACATCCAAGCTGAGAAAGAGCAGGTGCAGATCAGCAATGAAGTGCAGAACGGTGTAGCAAAGAGTTGAGTTTCCAAGTGCATTATATGCTACAACATAGTGGTTCTGTGAAAGAAGAAACCAGCTGGGAAGGAAACCAGCTGGGAAACAAGCTCAGTGCAAACCAGCTCAGAGACCAGCTGGATGAGATCAGTTGAGTGACCAGGCCAGGGTTCAGCAACCAGCTCGAAGAACAGAAATCATCTCAGACGAACAAAGTAGTTTGAACACAAGTATTGTGGAGATTGCATTGTATTAGTTCAAACTGATTTGCTTCGTCCTATCCACATAAAGTACACAATTCTCGTACTCAAAGTCAGCAAAGGCTGCAAAATTAAATGTGGACAGAGCTCAAATTCATAAAGCCTGCAGACGCATTAAATGCAAAGGACACGAGGTACAACTATGTCAGAGCTTTTCAGAAGACTTTCCAACGGGAAGAAACTTGTGTCCAACGGCTACAATCTGCACAGAGGCTATATATATAAAGCAGAGCATGAGCAGCAGAACAAGTGGGTGCAGGAGCAAAAACAGATTAATCAAGTCTACTGCATAACCCAGGGAAGACATCAAGAAACCAGCTACACCTCCTAGTGTGTTAGAATACATTTGAGAGTGAGCGTACATTGTATATTTCTCACACACATATTCACTCACATATGAGAGCTGAGAGCTAAATTTTTGAGCTGAGTGAATCAGATCAAATACTTTCATTGTAGTCTTTGGACAGAGACTGTGAGCACCCGCACCCACGGGGTCACGTATTTGGGGTGAATTAAAATTTGAAAATAAAAAGAAGGGCTAAATGGCAATTTGTTATAAGCTGTATTTCTTATAACTTAGAAAAATTTCGAAACACAAACACAAGACTGACATACAAACGTTCGGCGCCAAGTACTAAAATTTTTCAAAAACAGATTTCATAGATATACTGCAATTGTGATATATCAACATCTGAAATTATATATGAATTTACTACTGTTGCAATAGATTTAATACAGATGTCTAGGATAAAAGACAACAACAGCTAAGACACAGGAAAACGCTGTCCATAGATAAAAACTTCACCACCCAGCTGTCTCAGCTTCCACCTTCCGCTTGACCCTTAACTGTCTCACCTACACCATTTTAAAAGCTAATGTGCCTAGAGGCTCAGCAAGTAAAATCTGAGTAATAACAAAGTCATTTAACGTAGGCAGACATCTGAACATTTACATAACTGATTTTAAAGGAACATCAGTTAAACATAAGCATTCTTTCGTAAACTTTCTTTCTGGAACTTTCTTTCCTAACTTGGATGCGGGGACAATAACCCAGATCCCTTCGTTTAATTTCTTAAACTTTATGATTTATGGCTTAGAAGCTCTCCTTAGGTCCAATGTGCACTTGATCAAATGACTTCTGATATCAGTTCTTAGCATATAGATCATTGTGAAGGGGTATACAGATCCGTCAATCCGTAATCCTGATCCTTCCTATTTGAAGGGGCACACTGGTTCGTCAGCCAGGCACTCACCCTTACTTATGACCGTCTGTTATCTATGCCATAAATCTTTAAAATAAAGTTTCATTCCTTTAAACTCCTTTCTTTCGAAATCTTCTTTGAAATCTCACTGGGTTCGTTTCTTTTAAAACTTTTCTTCCTATTTTAAAAACTTACTGAGTATCAGATTTGACTAATGGAAAGTGATTGCCGAAATAGATACAACTTTCTCTAAAAGAAACTGTACTGGAAAGAAAAAACAGATTTCGATTGTGGAAACAGATTTTACTCTCGAAATGGTATAAGCTAACGTCGAAACATATTTCTCATTTGGAGTGTAACGCTGAACAGATGTGACAACAAAGAATAGTACTGTTAGCGTGAAACAGATATGACTATGGAAATACATCGCTAACAATAAAAACAGATTTCGTTGGTCAACTCAGATGTCAACGAATAATCGTAAGCGACTCAGCACTGAAGTATTTACTACTGTGAAATCTGACCAAAATCTAAGGTGTAGCGAAAACATCAGCTCAAATGAAAACTGCTGATTTTAAATATGAAATTCAATCGCTGACATAGGAACCAAAATCTAAATAAGAACTTGGTGCTGCAACATCACGAATGACATATACGATACCTGTTCTGCCTATCAAACCAGACTTAGATTCTGATTCGAATAGCCTCACCGATTACGTAGAGTCTAGTTCAGATGTTAACATTCACCAGAAAGAAGAACATTCATGAACATACATGACTCAAATCTGAACTGCTCATTAATTTTGAAAACAGTTTTTTACTTTCTTAAAACATATTGGAAAACGTTGGAAGCAGAAAACATATATTTTGAACCCAATCTTTCTTTCTTAAACATACTTAAACATGACCTTGAACATAGCTTTAAAAATACAGGCAAGCAGATCCATAAAATGGGAAAATCAATATATGCTTCAAATGGTGTAGCAATGATCAGCTTTTACTTGCCTTAGAACTTGTGCTTTACGACAGCAGTTTTTTCCCACAGAGTTACTCCTCCTCAAGCAATCACACGAGCTTCTTTGAAGATATTTGAAAGAACACAAAAGAGTTTTCTATTTGAAAGTGAAAGTAAACTTTTCCTTCAAAAACATGTATTTGTATGGGAAGGATTAGTGGCAAGAAAGGTGTATTCATCAAGCATGACACACCTTACCTAAAGTTAAGAATTTCAGTAAAATCTCCCTCTCGATATTCAATTTGCAAATCTACCAAACCCTTTTAAAAAGAAATCATTTTGTCCTCCTTAAAATCATTTAAACAGATTTTTACAATTTGCTCGTGTATCGCACTTGGAGTAACCTCCACTGGAACTTGCTGCGTCGCACCTCATTACTAAAATAAGTAAAATCAAATTTCATAAAATAGTTTATGCTAACATTTAAATTCTCATTTTGACCCTTGAAATAAATAAGATGCATATATATGGTCGTATGGATTTTGGGGCGTTACAGAGACGTTAAATAAGTTTAGTTGTATTTTGCACTAAGACGAAAAACAAGTGTGTGTAGCCTTTCTCACTGAGGCGTAAAAGAAGTGTTGTTAGTCACACAGCTTGCGGGCTTAGTGTGCGGTGGTTGATGCTAGGAGTTCTTGTGGCTGCGGGTCGTCGGAGTTCGTTGTAGCATAGGGACGCTGCAATCAAAGTCTTCTAGTGATATCCTTCTCGATTGTGGAAGAAGGGGAGACGTAAGAAAGTTTACTCCGAACTTCCAAAAAGAAATCAGCGTATCTTCTTTACTGCTTTACTACATTCATACATACGCATTGCATATTTATAACTGTACATAAAACTGTTTAAATGGCATTCGAATTTTAGAGTGCAGTTTGAGTTATTTTCGCATGATTTATATTCATTATGGAATCTGTATCTCGGTGCACAAGTATTCAAGAACACTGAGCTATTGCAGCTCAAGATAAGTTAACCAGATCGTTCGGCTGTGTGTCGAGCTGGTTTCAGCACCCAGCTGGAACCAGCATGTTTAGTGCTTGCTCTGCATCGAGCTGGTACTACATTCATACATACGCATTGCATTATTTATAACTGTACATAAAACTGTTTAAATGGCATTCGAATTTTAGAGTGCAGTTTGAGTTATTTTCGCATGATTTATATTCATTATGGAATCTGTATCTCGGTGCACAAGTATTCAAGAACACTGAGCTATTGCAGCTCAAGATAAGTTAACCAGATCGTTCGGCTGTGTGTCGAGCTGGTTTCAGCACCCAGCTGGAACCAGCATGTTTAGTGCTTGCTCTGCATCGAGCTGGTTTCAACGACCAGCTGAAACCAGCTTGATTCTTGCAACCCGGTTTCAATGACTAGCTGAATCCGGCGTCTTATAATTCGATCTGGTTACACCCTCTAAGTAATGATTATTTTCAAAATAACAAGTATACAGAGGTTTAAATCGATCTCCAAAAAGTGGTATCAGAGCAGGTTGTTCTTGAATAGTGTATTTTTTTCGAAAAATGTTAAACAGCTTTAAAATATTTGTCTTCTCTGATAGTCGTTCGAAAGCCTGTCTATGCTGCAAAATTTTTAAGATTTTCAAAACTCATTATATTGATAGGGGGAGGAATGTTTATTGAATTACAGAACGATTTCTCGAAAGGAAAGAGTGGCAACATATCTTCTGACGAGCTGACAGATTGCATGAGATCTGTGGACGCCAAGATCTGTAGGGCTGGGCAAGGCTAAGCCTTAGGAAAAAATGGAAGAGGTGAATTGAATCCTCTATTGATCCGCTTGTCCTAATCAATGTGAACTTTTGAGTAGCATAGATTTTTCAAAATATCATGCATACACAGTGTTTTCGGGAAAACTTTCTCTTTGTGCATAATGTCCTTATTTCGAAAATAAATTCACCCTCTGTTTATGATTATATATATTAAGGGGGAGACAGGATTTCAAACTATTTTTGATTCCCACAAGAAGGGGGAGAAATATTTTCATAGCATAAACATTCGTGTATATGTTTATTCAGGTTTTGTGTAAATAAAAAAGGGATAGATTGTTGGATCTGTGTTTACATATCAGAATATGAATTTTGAAATACACAAACCTGCTGATTATTTACTAACGGTTCAATTGAGATGTGCAGGTCTGACTTAGAGACGAATCAGCTGAGCAGCAGTGAACTGAACCAGATCTGATACTGTAGCTGAACCAGATCTGAGAATAGAAAAACACAATTTAGGAGGCCTAAACAAAGGAATTTGGCCAAAAAGTGGCTTAGCTCACTGCGTAGAGTGAGTCTTGCTCTTTGGACCATTTTTGAGGGGGTAGCATCGGTTTCGAGCAAAAATATGAACCTGAAACGGAAGCGAGCTGGTACAGTATAGGATATCCAAGCTAGAATAGTAAGGGGACGTCCAAGCTGGTCTAGAATAGGACAACATAGTTGGTACAGTGAGGGGACGCCCGAGCTGATCCAGCAGAGGATAACCAGATCACAAAGGACATCCAAGCTGAGAAAGAGCAGGTGCAGATCTGCAATGAAGTGCAGAACGGTGTAGCAAAGAGCTGAGTTACCAAGTGCAGTATATGCTACTGCAGAGTGGTTCTGTGAAAGAAGAAACCAGCTGGGAAGGAAACCAGTTGGGAAACAAGCTCAGTGCAAACCAGCTGGTTGAGATCAGTTGAGTGACCAGCCCAGGGTTCAGCAACCAGCTCGGAGAACAGAGACCATCTCAGACGAACAAAGCAGTTTGAACACAAGTATTGTGGAGATTGCATTGTATTAGTTCAACTTGATTTTCTTCATCCATTCCACATCAAGTGCACAATTCTCGTACTCAAAGTCAGCAAAGGCTGCAACATTAAATGTGGACAGAGCTCAAAGTCATAAAGCCTGCAGACGCATTAAATGCAAAGGACACAAGGTACAACTATGTCAGAGCTTTTCAAAAGACTTTCCAAAGGGAAGAAACTTGTGTCCAACGGCTACAATATGCACAGAGGCTATATAAATAAAGCAGAGCATGAGCAGCAGAACAAGTGGGTGCAGGAAAAAAAACTGATTAATCAAGTCTACTGCATAACCCAGGGAAGACATCGAGAAACAAGCCTGGATAGGAGCACTTCACAGTGTGTGAGAATACATTTGAGAGTGAGCGTACACTGTATATTTCTCACACACAGATTCAATCACATTTGAGAGCTGAGAGCTAAATTTTTGAGCTGAGTGAATCAGATCAAATACTTTCATTGTAGTCTTTGGACAGAGACGTTAAACAAGTCTAGTTGTCTTTCACACTGAGACGTAAAATAAGTGTGTGTATCCTTTCTCACTGAGGCGTAAAATAAGTGTTGTTAGTCACACGGCTTGCGGGCTTAGTGTGTGGTGGTTGATGCTAGGAGTTCTTGCGGCAGCGGGTCGTCGTAGTGGGTTGTAGCGTAGGGACGTTGCAGTCAAAGTCTTCTGTTGATATCCTTCCCGATTGTGGAAGAAGGGGAGACGTAGGAGAGTTTGTAGCGTACTTCCAGAAACAAATCAGCGTATCTTCTTTACTGCTTTACTACATTCATACATACGCATTGCATATTTATAACTGTACATAAAACTGTTTAAATGGCTTTCGAATTTTACAGTGCAGTTTGAGTTATTGCCGCAGGATTGATATTCATTACTCAATCTGTATCTCTGTGCACAAGTATTCAAGAACACTGAGCTATTGCAGCTCAAGATAAGTTAATCAGATCATTCGGCAGTGTGTCGAGCTGGTTTCAGCACCCAGTTGGAACCAGCATATTTAGCGCTTGCTCTATATCGAGCTGGTTTCAACGACCAGCTGAAACCAGCTTGATTCTTGCAACCCGGTTTCAATGACTAGCTGAATCCTGCGTGTTATCATTAAATCTGGTTACACCCTCTAAGTACTGATTATTGTCAAATAACAAGTATACAGAGGTTAAATCGATCCCAAACAAGTGGTATCAGAACAGGTTTTTCTTGAATAGTGCATTTTTTTGAAAAATTTTTAACAGCTTTAAAATATTTGTATGCTCTGATAGTCGTTCGAAAGCCTGTCTATGCTGCAAAATATTTAAGATTTTCAAAAATCATTATATGGATGGGGGGAGGAATGTCTATTGACTTGCAGAGCGATTTCTCTAAAGTAAAGAGCGGCAACATATCTTCTGAAGAGCTGACAGGTAGCACGAGATCTGTGGACGCCAAGAGCTCTAGGACTGGGCAAGGCTATGCCTTAGGAAAAAATGGAAGAGATTCTGTGAATTGAATCCTCTATTGATCCTCTGGTCCTAATCAATGAGAACTTTTGAGTAGTATAGATTTTTCAAAATATCATGCATACATAGTGTTTTCGAGAAAATTGTCTTCTTGTGCATAATGTCCTTATTTCGAAAATAAAAATCACCCTCTGTTCTGTTGAGGGGGAGTTTTGATTTTAAATATTAAGGTGGAGACAGGATTTCAAACTCTTTTTGATTCCCACAAAAAGGGGGAGAAATATTTTCATAGCATAAACATTTGTGCATATATTTATTTAGGTTTTGTGTAAACCAAAAAGGGGAGATTGTTGGATCTGTGTTTATAGATCATAATCTGAATTTTGAAATACACAAAACCTGCTGATTATTTACTAACAGTTTAATTGAGATGTGCAGGTCTGACTTAGAGACGAATCAGCTGAGCAGCGGTGAACTGAACCAGATCTGATACTGTGGCTGAACTAGATCTGATAATAGAAAAACACGATTTCGGAGGCCTAAACAAAGGAATTTGGCCAAAAAACGGCTTAGCTCACTGTGGAGCAGTGAGTCTTGCTCGTTGGACCATTTCGGAGGGGGTAGCATGGGTCTCGAGAAAAAAATATGAACCTGCTACGAAAACGAGTTGGTACAGTAGAGGATATCCAAGCTAGAACAGTAAGGGAACGCCCAAGCTGGTCTAGCATTGGACAACTTAGCTGGTACAGTGAGGGGACGCCCGAGCTAATCCAGCAGAGGATAACCAGATCGGAAAGGACATCCAAGCTGAGAAAGAGCAGGTGTAGATCAGCAATGAAGTGCAGAACGGTGTAGCAAAGAGCTGAGTTACCAAATGCAGTACACGCTACAGCAGAGTGGTTTTGTGAAAGAAGAAACCAGCTGGGAAACAAGCTCAGTGCAAAACAGCTCAGTGACCAGCTGGATGAGATCAGTTGAGTGACCGGACCAGGGTTCAGCAACCAGCTCGGAGAACAGAGACCATCTCAGACGAACAAAGCAGTTTGAACATGAGTATTGTGGAGATTGCATTGTATTAGTTCAAACTGATTTGCTTCGTCCTGTCCTCATCAAGTACACAATTCTCGTACTCAAAGTCAGCAAAGGCTGCAACATTAAATGTAGACAGAGCTCAAAGTCGTAAAGCCTGCAGACGCATTAAATGCAAAGGACACAAGGTACAACTATGTCAGAGTTTTTCAAAAGACTTTCCAATGGGAAGAAACTTGTGTCCAGCGGCTACAATCTTCACAGAGGATATATATAAAGCAGTGCATGAGCAGCAGAACAAGTGGGTGCAGGAGCAAAAACAGATTAATCATGTCTATTGCATAACCCAGGGAAGACATCGAGAAACCAGCTCGGAGAGGAGCTCTTCTCAGTGTGTGAGAATACATTTGAGAGTGAGCGTACACTGTATAATTCTCACACACAGATTCACTCACATATGAGAGATGAGAGCGAAAATTTTGTTCTGAGTGAATCAGATCAAATACTTTCATTGTACTTTTTGGACAGAGACGTTCAACAAGTCTAGTTTTCTTTCACACTGAGATGTAAAAGAAGTGTGTGTAGCCTTTCTCACTGAGGCGTAAAAGAAGTGTTGTTAGTCACACAGCTTGCGGGCTTAGTGTGCGGTGGTTGATGCTATGAGTTCTTGCGGGCTTAGTGGGCTTACGCTACAACCCACTCTCACGGGTCGTCGGAGTGGGTTGTAGCGTAAGGACGCTGCAATCAAAGTCTTTTTGTGATATCCTTTCATATTGTGGAAGAAGGGGAGACATAGGAGAGTTTGCTCCGAACTTCCAGAAACAAATCAGCGTATCTTCTTTACTGCTTTACTGCATTCATACATACGCATTGCATATTTATAACTGTACATAAAACTGTTTAAATGGCTTTCGAATTTTAGAGTGCAGTTTGAGTTATTTCCGCATGATTTATATTCATTACTCAATCTATATCTCGGTGCACAAGTATTCAAGAAAACTGAGCTATTGAAGCTCAAGATAAGTTAACCAGATCGTTCGGCTGTGTGTCGAGCTGGTTTCAGCATCCAGCTGGAACCAGCATGTTTAGCGCTTGCTCTCTCTCGAGCTGGTTTCAACGACCAGCTGAAACCAGCTTGATTCTTGCAACCCGGTTTCAATGACTAGCTGAATCCTGCATCTTATCATTCGATATGGTTACACCCTCTAAGTACTGATTATTGTCAAAATAACAAGTATACAGAGGGTTAAATCGATACCCAACAAGTGGTATCAGAGCAGGTTGTTCTTGAATAGTGCAATTTTTTCGAAAAATGTTAAATAGCTTTAAAATATTTGTCTGCTCTGAAAGTCGTTCGAAAGCCTGTCTATGCTGCAAAATTTAAGATTTTCAAAACTCATTATAAGGATAGGGGGAGAAATGTCTATTGAAGTGCAGAGCGATTTGTCGAAAGGAAAGAGCGGCAACTTCTCTTGTGACGAGTTGACAGATTGCACGAGATCTGTGGATGCCAAGATCTCTAGGGTTGGGCAAGGCTAAGCCTTAGGGAAAAATGGAAGAGATTCAGTGAATTGAATCCTCTATTGATCCTATTGTCCTAATCAATGAGAACTTTTGAGTAGCATAGATTTTTCAAAATATCATGCATACACAGTGTTTTCGAGAAAACTGTCTCCTTGTGCATAATGTCCTTATTTCGAAAATAAAATCACCCCGCTTTTCTGTTGAGGGGGAGTTTTGATTTTAAATATTAAGGGGGAGGCATGATTTCAAACTCTTTTTGATTCCCACAAAAAGGGGGAGAAATATTTTCATAGAATAAACATTCGTGCATATGTTTATTCAGATTTTGTGTAAATCGAAAAGGGGGAGATTGTTGGATCTATGTTTACAGATCAGAATCTGAATTTTGAAATACATAAAACCTGCTGATTATTTACTAACAGTTTAACTGAGATGTGCAGGTCTGACTTAGAGACGAATCAGCGAGCAGCAGTGAACTGAACCAGATCTGATACTGTAGCTGAACCGGATCTGAGAATAGAAAAACACGATTTCGGAGGCCTAAACAAAGGAATTTGGCCAAAAAGCGGCTTAGCTCACTACATAGGACTGAGTCCTGCTTGTTGGACCGTTTCGGAGGGGTTAGCACCGGACTCGAGCAAAAATATGAACCTGCAACGGAAGCGAGCTCGTACAGTAGAGGATATCCAAGGTAGAACAGTAAGGGGACGCCCAAGCTGGTCTAGCATAGGACAACTTAGCTGGTACAGTGAGGGGACGCCCGAGCTGATCCAGCAGAGGATAACCAGATCGCAAAGGACATCTAAGCTGAGAAAGAGCAGGTGCAGATCAGAAATGAAGTGCAGAACGGTGTACCAAAGAGTTGAGTTACCAAGTGCAGTATATGCTACAACAGAGTGGTTCTGTGAAAGAAGAAACCAGCTGGGAAGGAAACCATCTGGGAAACAAGCTCAGTGCAAACCAGCTCAGAGACCAGCTGGGTGAGATCAGTTGAGTGACCAGCCCAGGGTTCAGCAACCATGTGAGACCTGGATTTGTGTTTAAGATTAATCGTGAGAATTAATCGGTGTTTTGAGATTCTTGGTGGTTTAAGATCTCTGTTAAACGTTTGAGTAGTAATTTCGGGTCGAATTCCTCTCTTAGAACAATTCTGGAAGTTTTTGTATTTTTTTGGTATTTGGGTAAAAGCTGGTTTAGTGGTGAGAGCTGGTCGTTTTAGTGAAATCCAGTCGTAGCGTGTTTTGGTAGCGCCAGATTCCTTAACGCCGTCGTTTTAGTGAAATATGGATGCGTTGTGTTAAGTGGAAGCTGGTAGCATTGGTATCCAGCGACTGCTCTATTTTGTGTATTGAGGGCAAAACGACAGCGTTTTGCTAAGTTGGCACGACGTTTTTTGGATGTTGCGACTGGTACCAGCTGCGAGTATTTGTTCGCATATGTGTCGACTGGTTGTCCAGCTGAGAGCAGATGTCAACGTTAGTCAACGTCACTGTAGCTTGCGACTGGTGGTGCGCTACTGTAGCTTGCGTGTGGATGACCAGCTGCTGGCAGAAAGTATTACGTATGCTATGCGACGTCGTTTTAATTAGTTGCAACGCTGCGTTTTAGATGTCGCGACTGGTACATGCTTTTGGAAGAATTTCACGCGAGAGAAACCAGCCGATGGTAGGCGACCAGCTGGTGGCAGATTTGATGACGTAAGCGGTGCGACGTCGTTTTGTTAAGTCACTGCGACATCGTTTTGATTAGCGTGGTTTGAGAATTCAGCAGTTGGCTCTTTGCATCTACTGGTTTGTTGGTACCTGCTGGTTATGTCGGTGGATTTTTAAAATATATTTCAGCAGCTACGGGATTTATATATAGGAAGACTTGGTCTTCGATTGAGACATCAGATCCCATACGTAGAATAATTTCCCGACATTCGTCCTTTGTTTCTCGAACCCTAGAGCACTGTTCACCGTGAGCTTTTCCGGTGAATTCCCGTCGTTGCTGGTCATTGTTTGGTGTGTGCGAGGTGGCGTTGGACTCCTATCGAGAAGCTCTTCCATCTTATACCATTTTAGGAGGCTGTTGTTAGCTAGAGCGAGGTCGCGAAGTTACTGTTTTGGCCGTGTGTTCGCTGTGAGCAGGTAGCTTCGAATTTTTGTAAGATCTTAGCTTTAGTAAGTAAATTAAGCTCCCTGTTAAGTGGTATTGATGGGATTGATCGTTGGTTGAGTTGTAACTCCCGACAGTACCTTTTGTGTATTTGAGTCCCGATGATTTATGCCCCTATGTGCTTTGACAGGTTGTTGTTCAGCTTTCTCGGGACCTTTGATTGTGGTAATTGAGCTATGAATTAAGGTACGGATTGAAGCTTGTATTTACAGCGAGGTTATGGCTTGAATAATTTGTGAGATGGCTATTTGTTGGCTGTGGTGATTTGTTGCCTGTTGAGGCTGCTGTTTGTGAGATTGGCCGTGAGCTATATGGTGTATACGTGCTGATGTTATTGTTTCGCATATGTTCATATGCTTATTATTCCAGCATGTTGCATACACGCATTTGCATCTCCTTTCAGCTTTTGCGGCGATTTCCTTGTTGTTTTTGTTGTTCTGTTTACTTACCAGGATGCGAGGGCGAGCGGTGATTCCGCACTCTCATTTCCCCTATGCGCCGAGTGGCTAGCTACCACAGTTCATAGGTTGGGTTGTGATGCATCTGGTAAGGGTGGGCGAGTAGGGGTGAGTGGGTAGCACCCACATGTCGTACACTCACCGTGGCCACATATTCTATTGCATATCCCGTTGAGCTGTTGTTTCTTTCCTCATGCATAGCATCTGTATTTTATTCATGCTGTTTACTGCTGTTTATAGTTTCTCTCCGTACTGGGGTTTGACCCCATGTCCCTCTGGGGCTTGGTTGTTTTCCTTGTGGTGTTGTTTTCAGGAAACCCAGGTTCTACAGCTGGTCGTGGTTTTAGTCCAGCTAGTGGTGCCCCAGGATGTGGTTAGAGTATCCCAGTGGCGTATAGCATATTTATATGTATCGGTCCAGTTAGCCGAGGAGACGCCCTGTGCTTCGTTGGTGTATTTGACTGTTTGAGTCTGATACTTGTTCTATGCTATACTGTTATTGTTGTGGTGATTTTAGTAAACTGGGATTCTATTTTGATTATCGCGCTATTTTAAATTATATTGTTTTAAACTCGTCAGGCCAAAAGCGAAAATTTTACCCGCTTTTTTTGTTAGTTTCCGCATGTTTTTTGGTGTTTTTACTCTGTTTAGAGCACGAGGCCTGACATTTTTGGTATCAGAGCTTAAGCTGGGATAAGCTCAATTTCCTTGATCACACTTGAGTCTAGGTCACCGTGTCGTGTGTTGCATGTGCTCGACTATGTGATTATGTGCTGCATCTTGTTGTGTTATCTATGCTGTATATGTTATGTTTTGCTTGATCCTGTTGAGTGTTTTCGTAGATGCCGCCTAGACGTCGTTGTAGAGGTAGGGGGCAGTTTGAGGAATCAGCAGGACATAATGAGGATCGGCGTAGTGCTCCTAGCCGTTCTCGTAGTAGGCACGAGGAGGAGGTGGAAGTTGGTGACTTGCCTCCACCGGTGGAGCGGATGGATGTTGTTATAGCCCGGTTTCAGCGGATGAACCCTCTAGTCTTTAATGGTGACGAGTCCAGTGAGGATGCAGACTCGTGGCTTCGGAATATCATTGGTCTTTTGGATCAGGTGCAGTATGATGATGATCTTCGGCTGAGTTTAGTGACCCCCTTGCTCAGGAAGGCAGCGGAGCGCTGGTGGCGAGGCGCTTCGAGTACCTTGTTAGAGACCGGTGTTGGGATCTCTTGGGACAGTTTTTGCGAGACCTTCCGGCAGGAGTATGTGCCCGAGTCTTATGTGAACCCCCGGGAGCGGGAGTTCGACCATCTAGAGCAGGATTCCATGACTGTTCGGGAGTATTCTAGCAAGTTTTCTTCTCTGTTGGCATACGTTCCCCATGTTTCTGGTCGGGAGAGGGCCAAGCGGACTCGATTTCTTGAGGGCTTGAACGAATAGTTGTATCAGATGGTGTTGACCAGTAAACCCAAGATCTATGCGGAAGCAGTTGACACTGCTATTGATATTGAGGAGGGTTTGCAGAGTCTTCGTGCTTGCAGGCAGCAGGCGCTGCAGGTTAGTCGTCCTGGTTGACCAGTAAACCCAAGATCTATGCGGAAGCAGTTGACACTGCTATTGATATTGAGGAGGGTTTGCAGAGTCTTCGTGCTTGCAGGCAGCAGGCGCTGCAGGTTAGTCGTCCTGCTATTCAGGGAGCGCAGTCTTCTCAGTCCTCCCAGTCAGCCCATCAGCCCCAACAGCAGCAACAGGTGGCTCAACAGTCTGGCCGTCAGAGGTTTCGACCCCGAGGTCAACAGTTCAAGAAGAAGTCGGGTTCTGGCTCTTCTGGTTCAGGCAGTTTGAGTAGCAGTGGATCTCGGACTGAGTTTTGCGGCTTTTGCGGTGGAAAGCATCCTTCCACTCAGTGTGTAGGTGTACAGGGTTCCTGCAACCTTTGTGGTTAGTAAGGGCATTTTGCGAGAGTGTGTCCATCAGCTGGATCACAGCAGACCACGGCCCAGCCTCAGGGTCGTGGAGCTTAGTCTAGGGGTCGTTCCCCTCAGTTTCCGCAGCCCCGTTTGGGTGAGCCTCAGTTTAGGCCTTTTCAGCAGCCTGGTACGTCACGGTTCGGACAGTCGTCTTAGCCTTTCTTCTCAGGACCCCAGCATGCTCAGGTTAACGCAATCACTAGGGAGCAGGCCGAGGAGACACCGATTCGGGTGATCGCAGGTACTTGCCTTGTCTTTGACTTTCCTGTGCGTGTGTTGTTTGACACCGGTGCATTGCATTCTTTATTTCTGATTCGTTTGTTGTTGACCATGGTCTGTGTACCATTTCGTTGCACGATGCTGTTTCCGTGTCTACCCCTGGCAGTGTGAGCTTGTTCTCCCAGGAGGTTTTGTTGGATGGTGTGTTGCGGTTTGGTGAGCATGTCCTGTTAGCGAACTTGATCCGTTTGATGCTTTGGGATTTCGATTGCATAGTTGGGATGGATGTGTTGTCCAACTATAGGGCCTCCGTGGACTGCTTCCATGGGATTGTGCACTTTAGGCCTTTATCTGGCGAGAAGTGGGACTTCTACGGCCAGGATTCTAGATCGAAGATCCCGTTGATCTCAGCTATGGAGATGTTTAGTTTGTTGTCTTTGGGGAATGCTGGCTTTATGATCTACGAGTTGGACGCGTCTTCTTCTTCCCGTGTTCATCTCAGTGACGTTCCCGTAGTGCGGCACTTTTCCGATGTGTTTCCAGAGGAGATTCCTGGTTTCCCTCCGAGGCGGGAGATTGACTTCAGCATAGAGCTGGTGCCTGGCACAGCTCCTATTTCACGTGCTCCTTATCGTCTGGCGCCTGCGGAGTTGAGAGAACTCAAGGTTCAGCTAGATGATTTGCTGGAAAAAGGTTTTATCCGACCTAGTATGTCGCCATGGGGAGCGCCCATCTTCTTTGTGAAGAATAAGGATGGCTCAATGCGGATGTGCATTGATTTCCGCCAGTTGAACAAAGCCACTGTGAAGAACAAGTACCCGTTGCCGAGAATCGATGATCTGTTTGATCAGTTGCACGGTTCTGTGGTGTATTCAAAGATTGATCTTCGTTCCGGGTACCATCAGCTGAGAGTGAGAGAACAAGATGTTGTGAAGACAGCTTTTCGTACCGGGTACGGGCATTTCGAGTTTTTGGTTATGCCGTTTGGATTGACGAATGCCCCTGCAGTCTTTATGGATTTGATGAATCGAGTTTTCCGTGAGTTTATTGATCAGTTTGTGATCGTGTTCATCGACGACATCTTATTCTATTCGAAGACTCCTTTGGAGCACAAGGAGCATTTGCGTATTGTCCTTCAGACGCTGAAAGACCAGCAGTTGTATGCAAAGTTCTCTAAGTGTGAGTTCTGGTTGGATCGCGTCGTATTCTTGGGACATGTGATTTCAGCCGAGGGGATTTCTGTAGATCCTAGCAAGGTTGATGCCGTTCTGAACTGGGAGCGTCCCAGGAATGTTTCCGAGATTCGTAGTTTCTTGGGTCTGGCTGGCTATTATCATCGCTTCATTGAGGGATTCTCAAGTATAGCAAAGCCGATGACTCAATTGACTCAGAAGGACAAGAGTTTTGTTTGGACTGAGCAGTGTGAGAATGCTTTTCAACTGCTCAAGGAAAAGTTGACTACTGCGCCTGTGTTGGCTCTGTTGTCCTGCTCAGGTGGTTTTGTTGTTTGTTCTGACGCTTCGCTCAATGGATTGGGTTGTGTGTTGATGCAGAATGTTCGAGTCATTGCGTATGCCTCGCGACAGTTGAAACCGCACGAGACTCGTTACCCAGTCCATGATTTGGAGTTAGCAGCGGTGGTCTTTGCTTTGAAGATCTGGCGTCACTACCTGTATGGAGAGCAGTTTATGGTGTATTCCGACCACAAGAGTCTGCAGTATCTGTTTTAGCAGCCTGACCTGAACATAAGACGTCGTTGGATGGAGCTGCTAAAAGATTTTGATTGTGAGATCAAGTACCAGCCTGGGAAGTCGAACGTAGTGGTCGATGCTTTGAGCAGGAAGGCTAGTGAGATGCTTGCGTCGTTGTATATCTCTAAGGATCAGGAGCTGTTAGAGTAGATGCCCAACTATCCAACTTGTGGCGTGTGGGTTTATATACTCTTGTATATGACAATCTTTATATATGATATTCGCATTTTTCATATGGCATTCTTTAGTTTCATTTTGTTGTATAATGATTAACAATTGCGTTGAGTAAAGACCTAGAATGCACTAAAGCTGAACATGTTCCTAGTCGATTGGGCCGTCAAAATGAGGATAAGGCCGCCCGAGCTCGAGACTAGTATCTGCGATGCGAAGTACCACGTTTCATTGGTAGGGAACATTGTGCCGAGCATGCAGATAGATAGTGACCTGGTGATCTATCGAACTACCCTCTTTCGGACTTTCCAAGTGGTTGCCATTTGTCGAGTGGATAAGTCCGAGGTCTTTGTTGTACTGATTAGTCCTCACGACTCGAAATGTCATTGAGACTCTACATGATAGGCGTCTCACTTTGACCCATTTGCCGACTCACTTGGGGTCATAAGGCGTTGGGATTGGGTGAGACCCCGATGCATGTAGGAGTCGATGCATCGTTGTCGAGGATTCACCGCTCGCAGACATGCGTGGATATCCTATTCTATCTGAGGGGATAATAGTGTATAAATCTCTGGCCAGAGTACTAGAAGTGTTTTAGGTAAATGTGTTTACCTAGTTACACTCGCGATGTCACTATTCGATCTCCAAGATGTATGCATAGCTATCGGATCTATAACGACTCTCGATTTACCAATGGTCGTTGATCTGATA
>KV009585.1:140106-150378 GCA_001598015.1 Dorcoceras hygrometricum
AGTCGCAAGCTACTGTTCACCAGCAGTTGCTATTTGGAGATAGCGATAGCAAAACGATGTCGTTTACATAAGTTGATACGACAGCGTTTTGCTCTTGCGCTAAAGATTCAGCAGATGCTCTTTGCGTTGATAACCAGTCGCAAGATCCAGTCGCGAGCTACAGTGGATCCAGTCTCAAGCTTTGCGTATCCAGTCGACATGGAATCCAGTCGCAAGAAAGCAGATGTAGTGGAGAGTTACAATCCAGACGCAAGAATCCAGTCGACAAAGAATTCAGCAGAAGCGCAAAGCAGTAGTAGACATGAATCAGCAGCAAAGCAGTTGACGATTTACGAGAGCTGGATGTCAACTGCTGAGCTCAATTCAAATGGCGAAAACGACAAGAAGCCTGCAAAAGAAAAGGACACAAGTACTATTCCCTGTCGGTACTTTACAGAACACTTTTGAACGGGAAGAATTTTGTGTCCAACGGGATTTATTGTACATAGGCTATATATGTGAAGGCAACGCCATTGAAGAAGGTTTACGAGAGGTTGTGAAACCAGAGAGTTGTTGTTGCACAGAAAAGAAAATCAATAGAAGACAACAAGAGAGGGAAAATGAATCTTAAGTGAAGCTGTCAATTACCATTCGACAGAGAGCTTAATTGAAGTTGACAGTGGAGCTAGAATTAGCTTGTTAGAGCATTTCCCTAGTGTGAGAAACAGAGAGTTTGAGAGCTTCATTGTATCAAATCTCACACACAGAGATTCATTCACATTGTATTGGTGAATGAATCTCAAAACGTTTCAAACAGTCCCGTCCAAGCACGATGACGTAAAACTCATGTGTATGTAGTTAGTCACATAGTTGCTGCTGGTGTGCATTGTTGAAGTCTAGGATTTCTCACAGCTGCTGGTTGTGGGATCGGGTCTGTACACGAGTTGTAAGATCAAATCTTCTAGTGGAGCCTTCCGAGGTGGATGAAGGGGAGATGTAGGACATTGAGGTCCGAACTTCCAGAAACAAACCTGCTGAGTATCGTGTCCTTTATTCATTCAGCATTTGCCTTACTTTAGCACGCATACACATTTACAGTTCAGCACTTGCTCTTACTTAGCATCGCATACACAGTTAGCACACAAGCACTTGCAAGTCTCGAACAGATTTATGTTGTACATAAATCTGCTTGAGTTGTTTTAAAATATATGATTCAGTTCTGGTATTTTTCGCATGATTTTTAAATCATACCAGATCTGTCTCCGGTGCTCTTCTGGTGAGTTTTTAATTGTTCAAGAACAAGAGGTATTGCACCTCCAGTTTGTATTAGCAGCGCGCAAAATTTTCTAAAGCCTTTTAAATGCACGGCTGCTGATCTTTTGATCTTATTTTTGGACCAACAATTGGTATCAGAGCAGGTTGTTCTTGAACGAGCACTGATTTTAAAACACATGTGCTATGTTTTTAAAGTTTTAACTGTTTTGAGAAGCGTGTTTATGAAGGCCAGTTAATCTGTTTTAATGTAGAACCGGTTTTTCGCTTGATGAACTGTCGGGATGCGCGAGTCCCGGGCAGATTCCAAGCTTCTATTTTCGTTGTGCTGTAAGATCACTAGGAGCGAGGCTCAGTGACAAGCACATGGGGCGAGATAGAAGAAGGAAAAATCTGAGCTGTTCTCTGTTTACTGGTTCTGCATACATAAGTAACTCAGTAGCATGTGTTCATTTGAAAAAATATTTGATGCTCTGATGTGTTTTTAAATGTTCTGCTTTGCCAATTCCAGCTGATGCCCAAAAGTTTGTTTTTAAAATGTTTTGAGCTCATATTATAAAAGACAGGGAGAGTGGCGTCACTGTCTTTGACTAATTTGAGTTATGCATCAGCTTCGGTTTTTCAAAATCATATATTGTTGCATACGGTGCTTCCCAAATGCTAGTTTTGCTTTTCAAATCTAAAACTCCTGCCGTTACATTTTTTTTTTGTAACAGTGTAGGGATAGTTTTGTTTTAAATATCGGGAAGACCAGCAGTTCAATCTCTTTTTGATTCCCACAAAAAGGGAGAGAATTGTTAGAACATGCATTGTTTGTTTAAGGTTTTGTGTAAATCAAAAAGGGAGAGATTGATGGATCTGTTTTGACAGATCCTGATTAAGTTTTGAATTACACAAAACCTGTTATTGTGTTTCTAACAATTCCACTTGAGTGTACAGATTCTAGCTATCAAGAAGATGATGAACAGTCGAAGAATCTGTCCAGCCGATGGTTCACAATATAAAGATCAGCAGTTGGTTTGGTGCATACATTTAGACGGCATCTGGATTAGCAATGGAGACGTCCAAAGTTGAATCAGTTGTTCGTAATCAGCTGGAGCATAGTGAACCAGCTGGAACGATGACAACCAGCTGCAAGCGCTAAAGAGTAAAGATGAACCAGCTGGAATAGGAATTGAGAAGTCTGCTGGAGAATAGATCGAAGAAGAAGATTCCAGTCACAATTATAAGTACTGTTGACGAATCTGTTGACAGTCGCCATTCAAGAAGCTAATAAGAATCGCAAGCTGGAGCTGGAACGATAAAGATCAGCTGCAGCGCTAAGCGAAGATGACATCAGCAGTGACGTCATCATTCAGCAGGAAGCTACAGTGATCAGCAGGAAGCTATCAACAGATGAGAAGAGAAGTGAAAGAGATGAAGCGACGTCGTGCTAAAGAATCAGCAGATGGTTTGAGTCCAGCAGTCGCAAGATACCAGCAGGTAGCTTGTACATCCAGTCGCAAACTACTGTTCACCAGCAGATGATATTTGGAGATAGCGATAGCAAAACGATGTCGTTTACATAAGTTGATACGACAACGTTTTGCCCTTGCGCTAAAGATTCGGCGGATGCTCTTTGTGTTGATAACCAGTCGCAAGATCCAGTCGCGAGCTACAGTGGATCCAGTCGCAAGCTTTGCGTATCCAGTCGACATGGAATCCAGTCGCAAGAAAGCAGATGTAGTGGAGAGTTACAATCCAGACGCAAGAATCTAGTCGACAAAGAATTCAGCAGAAGCGCAAAGCAGTAGTAGACATGAATCAGCAGCGAAGCAGTTGACGATTTACGAGAGCTGGATGTCAACTGCTGAGCTCAATTCAAATGGCGAAAACGACAAGAAGCCTGCAAAAGAAAAGGACACAAGTACTATTCCCTGTCGGTACTTTACAGAACACTTTTGAACGGGAAGAATTTTGTGTCCAACGGGATTTATTGTACAGAGGCTATATATGCGAAGGCAACGCTATTGAAGAAGGTTGACGAGAGGTTGTGAAACCAGATAGTTGTTGTTGCACAGAAAAGAAAATCAATAGAAGACAACAACAGAGGGAAAATGAATCTGAAGTGAAGCTGTCAATTACCATTCGAGAGAGAGCTTAATTGCAGTTGACAGTGGAGCTAGAATTAGCTTGTTAGAGCATTTCCCTAGTGTGTGAGAAACAGAGAGTTTGAGAGCTTCATTGTATCAAATCTCACACACAGAGATTCATTCACATTGTATTGGTGAATGAATCTCAAAACGTTTCAAACAGTCCCGTCCAAGCACGATGACGTAAAACTCATGTGTATGTAGTTAGTCACACAGTTGCGGCTGGTGTGCATTGTTGAAGTCTAGGAGTTCTCACAGCTGCTGGTTGTGGGATCGGGTCTGTACACGAGTTGTAAGATCAAATCTTCTAGTGGAGCCTTCCGAGGTGGAAGAAGAGGAGATGTAGGACATTGAGGTCCGAACTTCCAGAAACAAACCTGCTGAGTATCGTGTCCTTTATTCATTCAGCATTCGCCTTACTTTAGCACGCATACACATTTACAGTTCAGCACTTGCTCTTACTTAGCATCGCATACACAGTTAGCACACAAGCACTTGCAAGTCTCGAACAGATTTATGTTGTACATAAATCTGTTTGAGTTGTTTTAAAATATAGGATTCAGTTCTGGTATTTTCCGCATGATTATTAAATCATACCAGATCTGTCTCCGGTGCTCTTCTGGTGAGTTTTTAATTGTTCAAGAACAAGAGGTATTGCACCTCCAGTTTGTATTAGCAGCGCGCAAAATTTTCTAAAGCCTTTTTAAATGCGCGGATTCTGATCTTTTGATCCTATTTTCGGACCAACATGTACGCTAACCACGACCAACTGGTTCTTGCAGGCACTATCAGTGATACCTAGGGGATCATGGGGCGATGTTGCTAGATGCTTTTACCATGATCCGTTGGGCAGGTCCGGAATTGTGATTCCGGAGCCACAATGGTTGTGGGCTCACAGCTAGCTGTATCCCTGAACCATTGAGGGTCACACAAGTACTGGATTCGAGATTCCCGCACGTATACTCAGCTCAATGTGTTGAGCATACGAAGAGGATTTTGGGGAGTGCAACTACCTAAAAGTCAACAGAGGTCAAATCGTGATTTGTCGATGTTGAGGGGCAAAACGGTCATTCTGCACTGGGGTTTTGAAAAATGGTTTTTCATATCATAGCATTCAGTTCTGGAAACTGAGTCGATCGGTCCGACCTGATCGGCGATCGGAGTTACGATGAAGTCTCGGTGATGGAGATGAACTGAATGTTCATCCGTTGGACCCGGGCCCGTTGGGCCGGATCCAAATCCATCACCAAGTCTATTTAATTAGACTTAAGCTTCATTATGACATATGACTACTACAAAAACCTTAACCCTAATCATCAAGGCCGCCGCCCCTTCCCTCCTCTCATAAGCTGCCGCCGCCGCCGCCCTTGTGCGCCGCCTCCGCCGCCGCCACGTGCCGCCGAAAAGTTGTTCCGGCCAATCTTGACGAGGAGAATCCATCCACGCCGATCTCGTCAGGCCTTCTAGTGCAGGCTGACGAAGGAATCCCGTCTCTGGTCGTGGACCTGATTGACGTTATCTACCACCGTCTATCGTGAAGTGCCGATTTCCTCGAGAAACTGGTCGGAGCCAGGCACGAGTTGCCAGCAAGGTAGCAATCTAAACACCCTATGGTTGTGTTTATTTGAATTGTATTGATCGTCTCCCGGTATTTTTTTTGTTCTTCCGCTGCCTCGCTGGGAGGCGTGATCCGGATCAACCGCGGCAAACCCAACAGGAGCATCTTAACACTACGGGTTGGAGATTCTACCCGGCTGAGGATTGTGTGGTGGTTTCCTCTTTCCAAGTGGATCCACAAATTGTTTCTACCATTCGAGCAGCTCAGAGAACTGATCCGTCTATACACGAGTTGAAGTTGAAGGTCAGGGCTGGCGAACTTGAAGATTATTATGTCTCTTTCGATGGTTGTTTGCGTTTCTGGGGCAGGTTGGTTGTGCCCAATTTGATTGATTTGAAGGAGGAGATCCTTCGGGAAGCGCACTGTAGCAGACATAGTGTTCATCCTGGTGCACGGAATATGAACCATGCTTTGAAGCCGCACTTTTGGTGGGCTGGCCTAAAGAGTGACGTTGCTGATTTTGTCGCTCGTTGTTTGAATTGTCAGATGGTTAAGGCCGAAAGGATGAGACCTGGCGGTCTGTTGCAGAGTTTGGAAGTGCCCCAATGGAATTGGGAGCACATTGCTGTGGATTTCGTGATGCATCTGCATCGTTCCAGCAGGGATGCGATGCTATTTGGGTGGTTATAGACCGAATGTCGAAGTCTGCACATTTTATTCCCTAAGGAATGACCTTCTCGTTGAGAAGATGGCGAAGCTGTACGTTGATTTTGTTGTTAGACTGTATGGTGTGCCAGTTTAGATCGTTTCCGACCGAGATCCGAGGTTTACTTCCAGGTTTTGGAAGAGTTTGCAAACAGCTTTGGGTATCAGATTGGCTATGAGCACCGCGTATCACCCCAGACAGATGGCCAATCTGAGCGAACTATCCAGACGTTGCAGGATATGTTGCGAGCTGTTGTGTTGGATTTTTGAGGTAGCTGGAAAGACGCGTTGTCTTTAGTTGAGTTTTCATATAATAATAGCTACCAAGTGCCCCGAAGTCCTCTTCTCGTGCTCAACACCTTGAGCTGAGTATCCGTGCGGGAATCTCGAATCCAGTACTTGTGTGACCCTCAATGGTTCAGGGATACAGCTAGCCGTGGGCCCACAACCATTGTGGCTCCGGAATCACAATTCCGGACTTGCCCATCGGATCATGGTAAGAGCGTCTAGCAACATCGCCCCATGATCCCATAGGTATCACTGATAGTGCCTGCAAGAACCAGTTGGTTGTGGTTAGCATACAATACGGTCCTTTCAATCCATATGTCCCGATCAGATCAGCGACCATTGGTAAATCGAGAGTCACTATAGATCCGATAGCTATGCATACATCTTGGAGATCCAATAGTGACATCGCGAGTGTAACTAGGTAAACACATTTACCTAAAACACTTTTAGTACTCTGGTCAGAGATTTATGCACTATTATCCCCTCAGATAGCATAGGATATCCACGCATGTCTGCGAGCGGTGAATCCTCGACAACGATGCATCGACTCCTACATGCATCGGGGTCTCACCCAATCCCGACGCCTTATGACCCCAAGTGAGTCGGCAAACGGGTCAAAGTGAGACGACTATCATGTAGAGTCTCAATGACATTTCGAGTCGTGAGGACTAATCGGTACAACCAAGACCTCGGACTTATCCACTCTACAAATGGTAACCACTTGGAAAGTCCGAACGAGGGTAGTTCGATAGATCACCAGGTCACTATCTATCTGCATGCTCAGAACATCACAATGTTCCCTACCAATGAAACATGGTACATCGCATCGCAGATACTAGTCTTGAACTCGGGCGGCCTTATCCTCATTTTGACGGCCCAATCGACTAGGAACATGTTCAGAATACACAGCGACTATTAGATGTATTTCATGATAGTCGTCATACCCACTATCACATCTAACATACGCTTTAGTGCATTCTAGGTCTTTACTCAACGCAATTGTAAATCATCATACACACAATGAAAGTAAAGAATGCCATATGAGTAAATGCGAATATCTTATATAAAATTGTTTCATACAAGAGTCTATAAACCCACACGCCACAAGTTGGCTAGTTGGGCATCTACTCTAACAATCTCCCACTTGCCCTAAAGCCAACTACTCATCAGACGCAGTCCCATTGTTTCGCGATGTTTTTCAAACAAGGGTCCTGGCAAGGGCTTCGTAAGTGGATCAACAACGTTGTCTGCAGAGGCGACTCTCTCAATTGCTATGTCACCTCTAGCCACAATATCCCGGATTATGTGGTATTTCCTCAGTATGTGTTTGGATCTTTGGTGAGACCTAGGCTCCTTTGCTTGCGCAACGGCACCCGTGTTGTCGCAGTACACCGGGACTGGACCAACACCATTAGGAATGACGCCCAACTCTTGGACGAAATTCCTTATCCAAACGGCCTCCTTAGCAGCAGCTGATGCTGCAATGTACTCAGCCTCAGTGGTTGAATCCGCGATGGTGTCTTGCTTGGAACTCTTCCAAGAGACAGAACCACCATTGGGCATGAATACAAATCCAGAGGTTGATTTCGAATCATCCACGTCACACTGGAAGCTAGAATCAGTGTAGCCTTCAAGTTTCAGTTCACCACCCCCATAGACCATGAACATATTCTTAGTCCTTCGTAAGTACTTAAGAATATCCTTCACGGCCTTCCAATGCAATTGGCCGGGGTTGGCCTGGTAGCGGCTCGTGACACTCAGAGCATACGCGACATCCAGTCTAGTCGAGATCATGCCATACATAATACTACCTATTGCCGAGGCATATGGTACACGTGCCATACTTTCTATCTCCTCATCAGTCTTTGGACACATATACTTAGATAGAGTGACCCCGTGGCACATAGGTAGGTGTCCTCTCTTGGACTCTTCCATAGAGAACCTCTTAAGTATGGTATCGATGTAGGTAGCTTGGGTGAGTCCGAGCATCCGTTTAGATCTATCCCGATAGATCTGTATTCCAAGAATATAGGATGCTTCACCCATGTCCTTCATCGAAAATCTACTAGACAACCATACTTTAGTTGACTGCAACATTCCTATATCATTCCCAATGAGTAGAATGTCATCAACATAAAGTACTAGGAATGTCACAGTGCTTTTAACTACCTTTTTATAGACACATGGCTCCTCGGGATTCTTGATGAAACCTTCCTTAGTTGTTTCATCGAATCTCAGGTTCCAACTTCGCGATGCTTGTTTGAGACCTAGATCGATCTCTGAAGCTTGCATACCTTATGCTCGCTTCCAACAGATGTGAAACCCTCAGGCTGCATCATATAGATCTCTTCCTTAATGTTTCCATTAAGGAACGCAGTTTTCACATCCATTTGCCATATCTCATAGTCGTACCATGCGGCAATGGCTAACAAGATTCTAATTGACTTGAAAATTGCGACTGGCGAGAAGGTTTCATCATAGTCAACACCTTGCCTTTGAGTGTAACCTTTCGCGACCAGTCGTGCCTTGTAGGTCAGTACCTTACCATCAGGCCCAAGTTTCCTCTTGTATACCCATTTGCACCCAATAGGAACAATTCCTTCGGGAGGGTTAACGAGAGTCCAAACTTGGTTAGCATGCATTGAGTCAAACTCAGACTGCATTGCTTCAAGCCATAAGTTAGAATCAGCATTGGAAATTGCCTCCTTGAAAGTTCTTGGATCGGATCCAACAACTTGATCACCTTGATCATCTTCAAGGAGAAAACCATATCTCTCAGGAGCCCTAGGAATCCTTTCGGATCTCCTAGGTGCGACCATTTCTCGTACCGGCTCTGTAGGTGCAGGAGACTCACCTGGTACTTCGATTGGATCTCGAACCTCTTCGAGTTCTACTATTTTTCTCTTTCTATCAAGTAGAAATTCCCTTTCCATAAAGGTGGCATTCCTAGAAACAAACACTTTTGTTTCGTTGGGATAGTAGAAGTAGTATCCAATGGAATTCTTTGGATACCCAATGAAGTAGCATAAGATGAATCTCGTATCCAGCTTATCTCCCACTGTCTGCTTCACGTAAGCAGGACATCCCCAAATCCTCATAAATGAGTACTTGGGTGGTTTGCCCATCCATATCTCATACGGAGTCTTATCCACTACCTTGGTGTGGACATTGTTCAACAACATTACCGCCGTTTCGAGCGCATAGCCCCAAAATGAGGTAGGAAGCTCAGTGAAGCTCATCATAGATCGAACCATGTCCAACAAGGTTCGATTACGACGCTCCGCTATACCATTGATCTGTGGTGTGGCCGGAGGGATCCACTGTGAGAGAATCCCATTCTCTTTCAGATAGTCTTGAAACTCAGTACTTAAGTATTCACCACCTCGATCAGATCGAAGTTCCTTAATACTTTTGCCTAACTGATTTTCTACTTCAGCCATGAATTCCTTGAACCTTTCAAAGGATTCAGACTTGTACTTCATCAAGTACAAGTACCCATACCTAGAGTAATCATCGGTAAAGGTGATGAAGTATGTGTGACCATATTTAGTACCAATACTAAACGGGCCGCACACATCAGTATGGATCAAATCCAATAAGTCTTGGGCACGTTCACCCTTGCCCTTGAAGGGTTTCTTGGTCATCTTTCCATTCAGACAGGATTCATAAGTCGGTAGGGAGTTGATGTCTGACCGATCAAACAAGTCACTCCTAACTAACTTGTTCATCCTACTTAGGGAAATGTGACCTAGCCTAGAGTGCCAAAGTTGTGCTGGGTTCAAGTTACCGTGTTTCCGTTTAATCGTTGTTGTATGTGCTTCGACATCGCGAGTTGGAACGTCTTTTAATTTTAAGGTGTATAAATCGTTTTCGCGTTCCCCAATTCCAATTAAACATTCATTCTTGTAAATATTGCAAATCGAATTAGCAAACATACAAGAATATCCATCTCTATCAAGCATAGGAATAGAAATAATGTTTTTAATCAATTCAGGAACAAATAAAACGTCTCGCAACAACAACTTAAAATTTGAAGACAGAAATAAACAAATATACCCTATAGCTACTGCAGCAACCCTTGCTCCATTGCCTAGCCTCAAGTGGGTCTCACCCTCTCTAAGACGTCGACTTCTTGTCATCACCTGCAAATCATTGCAGATATGAGATCCACATCCGGTATCAAGTACCCAAGAAGTTGAATTAAGAGACATATTTACTTCAATATAGAACATACCTTCGCAGTTCGCAACTGCTCGAGGTACTCCTTGCAGTTCCTCCTCCAATGCCCAGCCTTGTGGCAGTGGTGGCAAACGTCCTCGCTCTTGTTAGGCTTAGAAG
>KV009585.1:154753-169829 GCA_001598015.1 Dorcoceras hygrometricum
GCCTTATCCTCATTTTGACGGCCCAATCGACTAGGAACATGTTTAGAATACACAGCGACTATTAGATGTGTTTCATGATAGTCGTCATACCCACTATCACATCTAACATACGCTTTAGTGCATTCTAGGTCTTTACTCAACGCAATTGTAAATCATCATACACACAATGAAAGTAAAGAATGCCATATGAGTAAATGCGAATATCATATATAAAGATTGTTTCATACAAGAGTCTATAAACCCACACGCCACAAGTTGGCTAGTTGGGCATCTACTCTAACAGATCCTTGGCGGAAAAGAGAAACAGATGATAAATAAGACCATTCCGTTGGTGATGGTGCAATGGAACAAACATGGAAGGGAAGAAGCTACTTGGGAGCTGGAAGAAAAGATGCAGCGCGAGTGGCCGCATCTGTTTGTGTAGCTATTGAGCTAAATTTCCAGTAGTTTGTAGCTTTTGGTTGTATTTCTTCCCTAGTTGTTGTTATATGTCTGCTCAGTTATCTTGAATTATTGGCTTGTGTTAGGTGAGTTTCTGTTTTTTCTTGCTGTTGTTGAGTTGTGTTTCAGAATTGTTAATTGATTTCGAGGACGAAATCCTTTTTAGTGGGGGAGAAATGTGAGACCTGGATTTGTATTTAAGATTAATCGTGAAAATTAATCGGGGTTTTGAGATTCTTGGTGGTTTAAGATATCTGTTAAATGTTTGAGTAGTAATTTCGGGTCAAATTCCTCGCTTAGATCAATTCTGGAAGTTTTCGTATTTTTTTTTGGTATTTGGGTAAAAGCTGGTTTAGTGGTGAGAGCTGGTCGTTTTGGTGAAATCCAGTCGTAGCGTGTTTTGGTAGCACGATATTCCTTAACGCCGTCGTTTTAGTGAAATCTGGATGCGTTGTGTTAAGTGAAAGCTGGTGGCGTTGGTATGCAGCGGCTGCTCTATTTTGTGTATTGAGGGTAAAACGACAACGTTTCGCTAAGTTGGCGCGACGTCGTTTGGATGTTGCGACTGGTACCAGCTGCGAGTATTTGTTCGCATATGTGTCGACTGGTTGTCCAGCTGAGAGCAGATGTCAACGTTAGTCAACGTCAATGTAGCTTGCGACTGGTGGTGCGCTATTGTAGCTTGCGTCTGGATGACCAGCTGTTGGCAGAAAGTATTACATATGCTATGCGACGCCGTTTTAATTAGTTGCAACGCTGCGTTTTAGATGTCGCGACTGGTACCAGCTTTTGGAAGGATTTCACGCGAGAGAAACCAGCCGATGGTTTTAGGCGACCAGCTGGTGGCAGATTTGATGACGTAAGCGGTGCGACGTCGTTTTGTTAAGTCGCTGCGACATCGTTTTGATTAGCGTGGTTTGATAATTCAGCAGTTGGCTTTTTGCATCTATTGGTATGTTGGTACCTGCTGGTTATGTCGGTGGATTTTTAAAACAGATTTCAGCAGCTACGGGATTTATATATAGGAAGACTTGGTCTTCGATTGAGACATCAGATCCCATACTTAGAATAATTTCCCGACATTCGTCCTTTGTTTCTCGAACCCTAGAGCACTGTTCACCGTGAGCTTTTCCAGTGAATTCCCGTCGTTGCTGGCCGTTGTTTGGTGCGTGCGAGGTGGCGTTGGAATCCTCTCGAGAAGCTCTTCCATCTTATACAATTTTTGGAGGCTGTTGTTAGCTAGAGCGAGGTCGCGAAGTTACTGTTTTGGCCGTATGTTCGATGTGAGCAGGTAGCTTCGAATTATTGTAAGATCTTATCTTTAGTAAGTTAAATTAAGCTCCCTGTTAAGTGGTATTGATGGGATTGATCGCTGTTTGAGTTGTATCTCGCGACAGTACCTTCTGTGTATTTGAGTCCCGATGATTTATGCCCCTGTGTGCTTTCACAGGTTGTTGTTCAGCTTTCTCGGGACCTTTGATTGTGCTAATTGAGCTAGGAATTAAGGTAAGGATTGAAGCTTGTATTTACAGCGAGGTTATGGCTTGAATAATTTGTGAGATGGCTATTTGTTGGCTGCGGTGATTTGTTGCCTGTTGAGGCTGCTGTTTGTGAGATTGGCCGTGAGCTACATGGTGTATACGTGCTGATGTTATTGTTTCGCATATGTTCATATGCTTATTATTCCAGCATGTTGCATACACGCATTTGCATCTCCTTTCATCTTTCGCGGCGATTGCCTTGTTGTTGTTGTTGTTCTGTTTACTTACCAGGATGAGAGGGCGAGCGGTGATTCCGCACTCTCATTTCCCCTATGCGCCGAGTGGCTAGCTACCAAGTTCATAGGTTGGGTTGTGATGCATCTGGTAAGGGTGGGCGAGTAGGGGTGAGTGGGTAGCACCCATATGTCCTACACTCACCGTGGCCACATATTCTGTTGCAGATCCCGTTGAGCTGTTGTTTCTTTCCTCATGCATAGCATCTGCATTTTATTCATGCTGTTTACTGCTGTTTATAGTTGCTCTCCTTACTGGGGTTTGACCTCATGTCCCTCTAGGGCTTGGTTGTTTTCCTTGTTGTGTTGTTTTCAGGAAACCCAGGTTCTACAGCTGGTCGTGGTTTTAGTCCAGCTAGTGGTGCCCCAGGAGGTGGTTAGAGTATCCCAGTGGCGTATAGCATATTTATATGTATCGGTCCAGTTAGCCGGGGAGATGCCCTGTGCTTAGTTGGTGTATTTGACTGTTTGAGTCTGATACTTGTTCTATGCTATACTGTTATTGTTGTGGTGATTTTAGTAAACTGGGATTCTATTTTGAGTATCGCGCTATTTTAAATTATATTGTTTTAAACTCGTCAGGCCAAAAGCGAAAATTTTACCCGCCTTTTTTTAGCTTCCGCATGTGTTTTGGTGTTTTTACTCTGTTTAGAGCACGAGGCCTGACAAACCAGCTCGGAGAACAGAGACCATCTCAGACGAACAAAGCGGTTTGAACACAAGTATTGTGGAGATTGCAGTGTATTAGTTCAAACTGATTTGCTTCGTCCTGTCCACATCAAGTACACAATTCTCGTACTCAAAGTCAGCAAAGGCTGCAACATTAAATGTGGACAGAGCTCAAAGTCATAAAGCCTGCAGACGCATTAAATGCAAAGGACACAAGGTACAACTATGTCAGAGCTTTTCAGAAGACTTTCCAACGGGAAGAAACTTGTGTCCAACGGCTACAATCTTCACAGAGGCTATATATATAAAGCAGAGCATGAGCAGCAGAACAAGTGGGTGCAGGAGCAAAAACAGATTAATCAAGTCTACTGCATAACCCAGGGAAGACATGGAGAAACCAGCTCGGAGAGGAGCACTTCCCAATGTGTGAGAATACATTTGAGAGTGAGCGTACACTGTATATTTCTCACACACAGATTCACTCACATATGAGAGCTGAGAGCTAATTTTTTGAGCTCAGTGAATCAGATCAAATTCCTTCATTGTAGTCTTTGGACAGAGACGTTAAACAAGTCTAGTTGTCTTTCGCACTGAGACGTAAAAGGAGTGTGTGTATCCATTCTCACTGAGGTGTAAAAGAAGTGTTGTTAGTCACACAACTTGCGGGCTTAGTGTGCGATGGTTGATGCTATGAGTTGTTGTGGCTGCGGGTCGTTGGAGTGGGTTGTAGCGTAGGATGCTGAGTGTGTGTATCCATTCTCACTGAGGTGTAAAAGAAGTGTTGTTAGTCACACAACTTGCGGGCTTAGTGTGCGATGGTTGATGCTATGAGTTGTTGTGGCTGCGGGTCGTTGGAGTGGGTTGTAGCGTAGGATGCTGCAATCAAAGTCTTCTAGTGATATCCTTCCCGATTGTGGAAGAAGGGGAGACGTAGGAGAGTTTGCTCCGAACTTCCAAAAACAAATAAGCGTATCTTGTTGACTGCTTTACTGCATTCATACATACGCATTGCATATTTATAACTATACATAAAACTTTTTAAATGGCTTTCGAATTTTAGAGTGCAGTTTGAGTTATTTCCGTATGATTTATATTCATTACTCAATCTGTATCTCGGTGCACAAGTATTCAAGAACACTGAGCTATTTCAGCTCAAAATAAGTTAACCAGATCGTTCGGCTGTGTGTCGAGCTATTTTCAACACCCAGCTGGAACCAGCATGTTTAGCGCTTGCTCTGTATCGAGTTGGTTTCAACGACCAGCTGAAACCAGCTGAAACCAGCTTGATTCTTGCAACCCGGTTTCAGTGAATAGCTGAATCCTACGTCTTATCATTCGATCTGGTTACACCCTCTTAGTACTGATTATTGTCAAAATAACAAGTATACAGAGGGTTAAATCGATCCCCAACAAGTGGTATCAGAGCAGGTTGTTCTTAAATAGTGCATTTTTTAAAAATATTTGTCTGCTCCGATAGTCGTTCGAAAGCCTGTCTATGCTGCAAAATTTTTAATATTTTCAAAACTCATTATATGGACAGGGGGAGGAATGTCTATTGAATTGCAGAGCGATTTCTCAAAAGGAAAGAGCGGCAACATCTCTTTTGACGAGTTGACAGATTGCACGAGATCTGTGGATGCCAAGATCTCTAGGGCTGGGAAAGGCGAAGCCTTAGGGAAAAATGGAAGAGATTCTGTGAATTGAACCTATATTGATCCTCTTGTCCTAATCAATGAGAACTTTTGAGTAGCATAGATTTTTCAAAATATCATGCATACACAGTGTTTTCGAGAAAACTGTCTCCTTGTGCATAATGTCCTTATTTAGAAAAAAAAATCACCCCGCTGTTCTGTTGAGGGGGAGTTTTGATTTTAAATATTAAGGGGGAGACATGATTTCAAACTCTTTTTGATTTCCACAAAAAGGGGGAGAAATATTTTCATAGCATAAACATTCGTGCATATGTTTATTCAGGTTTTGTGAAAATCAAAAAGGGGGAGATTGTTGGATCTGTGTTTACAGATCATAATCTGAATTTTGAAATACACAAAACCTGCTGATTATTTACTAATAAATTAATTGAGATGTGCAGGTCTGACTTAGAGACGAATCAGCTGAGCAGCAGTGAACTGAACCAGATCTGATACTGTAGCTGAACCAGATCTGAGAATATAAAAACGCGATTTCGGAGGCCTAAACAAAGGAATTTGGCCAAAAAGCAGCTTAGCTCAGTGAGTAGGAGTGAGTCTTGCTCGTGGACCGTTTCGGAGGGGGTAGCACCGATCTCGAGCAAAAATATGAACCTGCAACGGAAGCGAGCTGGTACAGTAGAGGATATCCAAGGTAGAACAGTAAGGGGACGCCCAAGCTTATCTAGCATAGGATAACTTAGCTGATACAATAAAGGGACGCCCGAGATGATCCAGCAGAGGATAACCAGATCGCAAAGGACATCCAAGCTGAGAAAGAGCAGGTGCATATCAGGAATGAAGTGCAGAACCGTGTAGCAAAGAGCAGAGTTACCAAGTGCAGTATATGCTACAGTAGAGTGGTTCTGTGAAAGAAGAAACCGGTTGGAAAGGAAACCAGCTGGGAAACAAGCTCAGTGAAAACCAGATCAGAGACCAGCTGGGTGAGATCAGTTGAGTGACCAGCCCAGGGTTCAGCAACCAGCTCGGAGAACAAAGACCATCTAAGACGAACAAAGCAGTTTGAACACAAGTATTGTGGAGATTGCATTGTATTAGTTCAAAATGATTTGCTTCGTCCTGTCCACATCAAGTACACAATTCTCGTATTCAAAGTCAGCAAAGGCTGCAACATTAAATGTGGACAGAGCTCAAAGTCATAAAGCCTGCAGAAGCATTAAAAGCAAAGGACACAAGGTACAACTATGTCAGAGCTTTTCAGAAGACTTTCCAACGGGAAGAAACTTGTGTCCAATAGCTACAATCTGCACAGAGGCTATATATACAAACCAGAGCATGAGCAGCAGAAAAAGTTGGTGCAGGAGCAAAAACAGATTAATCAAGTCTACTGTATAACCCAGGGAAGACATCGAGAAACCAGCTCGGAGAGGAGCACTTCCCAGTGTGTGAGAATACATTTGAGCGTGAGCGTACACTGTATATTTATTACACACATATTCACTCACATATGAGAGCTGAGAGCTAAAATTTAGAGCTGAGTGAATCAGATCAAATACTTTCATTGTAGTCTTTGGACAGAGACGTTAAACAAGTCTAGTTGTCTTTTGCACTGAGACGTAAAAGAAATGTGTGTAGCCTTTCTCACTGAGGCGTAAAAGAAGTGTTGTTAGTCACTCAGCTTGTGGGCTTAGTGTGCGGTGGTTGATGCTAGGGGTTCTTGCGGCTGCGGGTCATCGGAGTGGGTTGTAGCGTAGGGACGCTGCAATCAAAGTCTTCTAGTGATATCCTTCCCGATTGTGGAAGAAGGGGAGACGTAGAAGAGTTTGCTCCGAACTTCCAGAAACAAATCAGCGTATATTCTTTTACTGCTTTACTGCATTCATACATACGCATTGAATATTTATAACTATACATAAAACTATTTAAATGGATTTTGAATTTTAGAGTGTAGTTTGAGTTATTTCAGCATGATTTATATTCATTACTCAATCCGTATCTCGATCCACAAGTATTCAAGAACACTGAGCTATTGCAGCTCAAGATAAGTTTACCAGATCGTTCGGCTGTGTGTTGAGCTGGTTTCAGCACCCAGCTGGAACTAGCATGTTTAACGCTTGTTCTGTATCGAGCTGGTTTCAACGACCAGCTGAAACCTGTTAGAGTAGATGCCCAACTAGCCAACTTGTGGCGTGTGGGTTTTATAGACTCTTGTACAAACAATCTTTATATATGATATTCGCATTCTTTTTATATGGCATTCTTTACTTTCATTATGTGTGTAATGATTTACAATTGTGTTGAGTAAAGACCTAGAATGCACTAAAGCGTATGTTAGATGTGATAGTGGGTATGACGGCTATCATGAAACACATCTAATAGTCGCTGTGTACTCTGAACATGTTCCTAGTCGATTGGGCCGTCAAAATGAGGATAAGGCCGCCCGAGTTCGAGACTAGTATCTGCGATGCGAATTACCATGTTTCATTGGTAGGGAACATTGTGATGTTCTGAGCATGCAGATAGATAGTGACCTGGTGATCTATCGAACTACCCTCCTTCGGACTTTCCAAGTGGTTACCATTTGTCGAGTGGATAAGTCCGAGGTCTTGGTTGTACTGATTAGTCCTCACGACTCGAAACGTCATTGAGACTCTACATGATAGGCGTCTCACTTTGACCTGTTTGCCGACTCACTTGGGGTCGTAAGGCGTCGGGATTGGGTGAGACCCCGATGCATGTAGGAGTCGATGCATCGTTGTCGAGGATTCACCGCTGGCAGACATGCGTGGATATCCTATGCTATGCCGATCGTCGCCGGAAAATTGTTTCCGGCCAGTTCGATGAGGAGAATCCATTCGTGCTGATCTCTTCAGGGCTTCTAGTGCAGCCTGACGAAGGAGTCTCGGATCTGGTCGTGGACCGGATTGGCGTAAACTACCGCAATCTACCGAGAAGAGCCGGATTATTGTAATACCGGTTGGAGCCAGGCACAAGTGCCAGCGAGGTAACATGCTAAAACGCCCTATGTATGACGATTACTGTAATTGTCTGATTTTTCGTATTGATCGCCTCCCGGCACCTGTTTCTTGTTCTTCCGCTGCCTAGCCGGGGGGCGGATCCGGATCCCCAACAAAACCAGCTTGATTCTTGAAACCCCGTTTCAATCAATAGCTGAATCCTGCGTCTTATATTTCGATCTGGTTACACCCTCTAAGTACTGATTATTGTCAAAATAACAAGTATACAGAGGGTTAAATCGATCCCCAACAAGTGGTATCAGAATAGGTTGTTAATGAATAGTGCATTTTTTTCGAAAAATGTTAAACAGCTTTAAAATATTTGTCTGCTCTGATAGTCGTTCGAAAGCCTGTCTATGCTGCAAAATTTTTTAATATTTTCAAAACTCAATATATGGATAGGGGGAGGAATGTCTATTGACTTGCAGAGCGAGTTCTCGAAAGGAAAGAGCGGCAACATCTCTTCTTAAGAGCTGACAGATTGCACGAGATCTGTGGACGCCAAGATCTCTAGGGTTGGTCAAGGCTAAGCCTTAGGTAAAAATGGAAGAGATTCTGTGAATTGAATACTCTATTGATCCTCTGGTCCTAATCAATGAGAACTTATGAGTAGCATAGATTTTTCAAAATATCATGCACACACAGTGTTTTCGAGAAAACTGTCTCCTTTTGCATAATGTCCTTATTTCGAAAATAAAATCAGCCTCTGTTCTGTTGAGGTGGAGTTTGATTTTAAATATTAAGGGGGAGACAGGATTTCAAACTTTTTTTGATTCCAACAAAAAGGGGGAGAAATATTTTCATAGCGTAAACATTCGTGCATATGTTTATTCAGGTTTTGTGTAAATCAAAAAGGGGAAGATTGTTGGATCTGTGTTTACAGATCAGAATCTGAATTTTGAAATACACAAAACCTGCTGATTATTTACTAACGGTTTAATTGAGATGTGCAGGTCTGACTTAGAGACGAATCAGCTGAGCAGCAGTGAACTGAACCATATCTGAGAATAGAAAAACACGATTTCGGAGGCCTAAACAAAGGAATTTGGCCAAAAAGCGGCTTAGCTCACTGCGTAGAAGTGTGTCTTGGTCGTTGGACCGTTTCGGAGGGGGTAGCACCGGTCTCGAGCAAAAATATGAACCTGCAACGGAAGCGAGCTGGTACAGTAGAGGATATCCAAGCTAGAACAGTATGGGGACGCCCAAGCTGGTCTAGCATAGGAAAACTAAGCTGGTACAGTGAGGGGATGCCCGAGCTAATCGAGCAGAGGATAACGAGATCGCAAAGGACATCCAAGCTGAGAAAGAGCAGGTGCAGATCAGCAATGAAGTGCATAACGGTGTAGCAAAGAGCTGAGTTACCAAGTGCAGTATATGCTACAACAGAGTGGTTCTGTGAAAGAAGAAACCAGCTGGGAAACAAGATCCGTGCAAACCAGCTCAGAGACCAGTTGGGTGAGATCAGTTGAGTGACCAGCCCAGGGTTCAGCAACCAGCTCGGAGAACAGAGACCATCTCAGACGAACAAAGCAGTTTGAACACAAGTATTGTGGAGATTGCATTGTATTAGTTCAAACTGATTTGCTTCGTCCTATCCACATCAAGTACACAATTCTCGTACTCAAAGTCAGCAAAGGCAGCAACATTAAATGTGGACAGAGCTCAAAGTCATAAGGCCTGCAGACGCATTAAATGCAAAGGACACAAAGTACAACTATGTCAGAGATTTTCAGAAGACTTTCCAATTGGAAGAAACTTGTGTCCAACGGCTACAATCTGCACAGAGGCTATATATATAAAGCAGAGCATGAGCAGTAGCACAAGTGGGTGCAGGAGCAAAAACAGATTAATCAAATCTACTGCATAACCAGGGAAGACATAGAGATACCAGCTCGGAGGGAGCACTTCCCAGTGTGTGAGAATACATTTGAGAGTGAGCGTACACTGTATATTTCTCACACACATATTCACTCGCATATGAGAGCTAAGAGCTAAATTTTTGAGCTGAGTGAATCAAATCAAATACTTTCTTTGTAGTCTTTGGACAGAGACGTTAAACAAGTCTAGTTGTCTTTCGCACTGAGACGTAAAAGAAGTGTGTGTAGCCTTTCTCACTGAGGCGTAAAATAAGTGTTGTTAGTCACACAACTTGCGGGCTTAGTGTGCGGTGGTTGATGCTAGGAGTTCTTACGACTGCGGGTCGTCGTAGTGGGTTGTAGCGTAGGGACACTGCAATCAAAGTCTTCTAGTGATATCCTTCCCGATTGTGGAAGAAGGGAGACGTAGGAGAGTTTGCTCCAAACTTCCAGAAACAAATCAGTGTATCTTGTTTACTGCTTTACTGCATTCATACATACGCATTGCATATTTATAACTATACATAAAACTTTTTAAATGGCTTTCGAATTTTAGAGTGCAGTTTGAGTTATTTCCGCATTCTTTATATTCATTACTCAATCTGTATCTCGGTGCACAAGTATTCAAGAAAACAGAGCTATTGCAGCTCAAGATAAGTTAACCAGATCGTTCGAATGTGTGTCGAGCTGGTTTCAGCACCCAGCTGGAACCAGCATGTTTAGCGCTTGCTCTTTATCGAGCTGGTTTCAACGACCAGCTGAAACCAGCTTGATTCTTGCAACCCGGTTTCAATGACTAGCTGAATCCTGCGTCTTTTCATTCGATCTGGTTACACCTTGTAAGTACTGATTATTGTCAGAATAACAAGTATACAGAGGGTTAAATCGATCCCCAACAAGTGGTATCGGAGCAGGTTGTTCTTGAATAGCGCATTTTTTTCGAAAAATGTTAAACAGCTTTAATGTTCTTGAATAGTGCATTTTTTTCGAAAAATGTTAAACAGCTTTAAAATATTTGTCTGCTCTGATAGTCGTTCGAAAGCCTGTCTATGCTGCAAATTTTTTATGATTTTCAAAACTCATTATATGGAGAGGGGGGGGAATTGTCAGGCCTCGTGTTCACATCAGATATAAACCAGTCAAACACTAGCGGAAGCAACGAAAAAGTGGTTAAAATTTTTGCTTTTGGCCTGACAGAAATAAATATAATTTAAAAAACGGAAATACTCGAAAATATCCCAATTTTATAAATTCACAACAGACAAGGCTACAAGCCAAAGTAAAATAGTTCAACATAAACATGCATCAAGTACCTGACAACAACCACAACTGCACAATACAAGCAATACAGGTACTGATATACTGCCAACTATATAGGTCTAAGCATCACCCGGGACATCCCACCCGCAGTGATACCAGTGCATATAAATACTATACATAACTGGGACACTCTAACTACCTCCTGGGGCACCTCCAGCTGGGTTAAAACCACGACCAGCTTGTTAGAGTAGATGCCCAACTAGCCAACTTGTGGCGTGTGGGTTTTATAGACTCTTGTATATGACAATCTTTATTTATGAAATACGCATTTATTTATGGCATTATTTATTTTCATTATATTATATAATGTTAACAATTGCGTTGGATAAAGACCTAGAATACACCATAGTGTATGTTAGATGTGATAGTGGATATGATGGCTATCATAAAACACATCTAATAGTCACTGTGCATTCTGAATTCATTCCTAGTCGATTGGGCCGTCAAAATGAGGATAAGGCCGCCCGAGCTTGAGACTAGCATCTGCGATGCGAATTACCATGTTTCATTGGTAGGGAACATTGTGATGTTCTGAGCATGCAGATGGATAGTGACCTGGTGATCTATCGAACTACCCTCGTTCGGACTTTCCAAGTGGTTATCATTTGTCGAGTCGATAAGTCCGAGGTCTTGGTTGTACTGATTAGTCCTCACTACTCGAAATGCCATTGAGACTCTACATGATAGGCGCCTCACTTTGACCCGTTTGCCGACTAACTTGGGGTCATTAGGCGGCGGGATTGGGTGAGGTCCCAAAGCATGTAGGAGTTGATGCTTCGTTGTCGAGGATTCAACGCTCGCTTTCATGCGTGGATATCCTATGCTATCTGAGGGGATAATATTGTATAAATCTCTGGCCAGAGTACTGGATGTGTTTTAGGTAAATGGGTTTACCTAGTTACACTCGCGATGTCACTATTCGATCTACAAGATGTATGCATAGCTATCGGATCTATAGCGACTCTCGATTTACCAATGGTCGTTGATCTGATCGGGATATATGTGTAGAAAGGACTGTACTCTACGCTAACCACGACCAACTGGTTCTTGCAGGCACTATCAGTGATACCTAGGGGATCATGGGGCGATGTTGCTAGGCGCTTTACCATGATCCGATGGGAAAGTCCGAAATTGTGATTCCGGAGCCGCAATGGTTGTGGGCCCATGGCTAGCTGTATCCCTGAATCATTGAGGGTCACACAAGTACTGGATTCATGATTCCCGCACGGAAACTGAGCTCAATGGATTCATGATTCCCGCACGGAAACTGAGCTCAATGTGTTGAGCAAAGGAGGAGGATTTTTAGGGAGTGCGACTTCCTAAAAGTCAACAGGGGTCAAATTACGATTTCCCACTGTTGAGGGGCAAAACTGTCATTTTGGACTAGGTATCTGAAAAAAAAAATTTCGCATCATAATATTTAGTTTTGGAAACATATTCTATCGGTCCGATCTGATCGTCGATCGGAGTTATGATGAAACCGCAGTGATTTAAATGAACCGAATGTTCATATGGACTTGGGCCTGACCCAAGTCCAATGGGCCGGTTCAAGCCCATGTATATTTAATATATACTAATGTTTGATTAGGGCTTTTAATCACTAGAATCATAACTAAAACCCTAGCCTCCATATACACTCTCGGCCACCCCCTCTCCACAACCTCACGCACGCCACCGGCCGCCGCCTTGCTCCGCCGTCCGCCGCCCGCTTCGTGATCGGACTTGTTTCGATCACCGCGACGAGGTGATTCCGTCCGTGGCAAAATCCGTCAAGTCTTCTAGTGCAGATTGAAGGAGGAAGATTGATTCCGATCGTGGACCTGATTGGAGTATCTACCGCCGCCTACCGACAAGAGCCAGATTTTCCCTGTGAAATCGGGTTGGAGCCAGGCGCCTAGACGCCAGCAAGGTAACAAATCTACGAACATCCTATGTATGTTTGTAGATTTATATTGATGTATTGAACGCTTTGCGGGGCTATTTTTGATTTCCGCTGCGCCCCCGGGAAGTGGGATCCGGATCCGCCACCGTACGCCAACAGTGGTATCAGAGCTCAGACTCGGATCCTTCAATACATTTTTGTTGCCTGAATTGCATCTAAATCTCGATTTTGAAATCAAACAAAAATAAAAAATTGTTGAATATGGCCGCGGCGCCGCCGCGCATGGCGGCGCCCTAACGCGCGATGGCCGCGCATGTTGCGCGGCCGATGCTTGCTTCGCGCACCTGTTGCGCGATTGGTCGGCCGCTGCGCCGCGCGCTGGCCGAGCAAATTGTTGAGTGCTGGCCGGCCGATGGCCAGCAGGCCATGGCGCAATCTGTTGCGCCATAATCGGGCGCTACGCCCGCGGCCATGCTCCATACATCGCGCGGAGATGCGATGCCGCGCGCTAAAATTGTATCCCTTATGTGTCATGGAAATTTAATTGTAAATTACTAGACTTAGTGGAAGGACATTTGAAGATGGTGGGCCGATAACGATCAAAGATATTGAAGACCGAAGATCTGTAAAACCGGAAGCAATTGTAATAGGATTGCATTGCATGTTGCATTTTACCTAGGATTGGACCCAGGTCCGTGATTGGCAACCACGGACCGCATAGCTCTCGCGATCGATCATCCCAAAGTTATTTATATATTTGATATATGTTGAATCCGCATGTTTTAAATTGTGATTTAAAATTGCATGAGACCAAAATTTTCAAAAATAAAATCCCTCGTTTTAAATACGATTTAAAACTGATATCAAGATAAAAGTTTATTCGATAAACTAAAGGGAATTTAAATCTGTTTAAATTATCCCTACCTTCCATCAACAATGGTTGTACGCAGATGCTACCCGCATACATGGCCCGACTCATATTATTGAGCGGGTTATGTATGCCGGAAAGCTGTCCACGCCATTGAAAATTGTTTTGAGTCGGTTGGAACTCCCTTTAACGTTGGCTCATATTATTGGGGACGTTAAGGGGACCGTCCTTCACGACTCAACATTGGTGGGTCATCTTGACACGTGATAGTAAACTGCATCATATTATTGGGCCCTTACTGGACGTGAGGTAAAATACATGGAGGTTGCACCGGTTGCAATTGAACTCTACCTTTTAAGGGTCATGGTTGGCTGATATAACTCGGGACCATGATCACTTGATTGGACTCTGTGTACCCACTAAGGAAACTTGCTTTCTTGATTTCATTAGAGGGTGGTGAAATCGTTAAAATAGTGGGAGGGTAATTCATAAAACTTAATGACCTTGTTTTAGCATTATTTCATATATAGTTAGTGATGCATGTCTGTTTTCTTTTCAGTATAACTGCTTACAAAATGTCTTCGATCAAAAATCCACTCGCTGCTATACTGGATAGCAACAAGTTCACCAGTCTGAACTACCAAGACTGGCTTCGAAACCTCAACATTGTGTTGGCTTCGAAGAAACTTCTCTATATGGGCTCCTTATAGGCTCTTCTTCCTCGGCTAAGAAGGGGCCCAGACGCAAGGGTAAGAAGCGTTCTGCCCCTGCGAAGGAGGAAAAGCCCACTAAGAAGCCCAAGGCAAAGACTTCCAAACCAAACAAGTCCGAGGATGTTTGCCACCACTGCCACAAGCCTGGGAATTGGAGGAGGAACTGCAAGGAGTAGCTCGAGCAGTTGTCAACTGCTAAAGGTATGTTCTATATCGAAATAAATATGTCTCTTAATTCGACTTCTTGTGTACTTGATACCGGATGTGGATCTCATATCTGCAATGATTTGCAGGTGATGACAAGAAGCCGACGTCTTAGAGAGGGTGAGACCCACTTGAGGCTGGGCAATGGAGCAAGAGTTGCTGCAGTAGCTATAGGAGATGTTTATTTATTTCTGTCACCATTTTTTTAGTTGTTATTGAAAGATGTTTTATTCGTTCCCGAATTGATAAAGAACATTATTTCTGTTTCTATGCTTGATAGTGATGGATATTCTTGTGTTTTTGCTAATTCGATTTGCAATATATACAAGAATGAATGTTTGATTGGATTTGGGGAACGCAAAAACGATCTATACACCTTAAAATTAAAACCAGTTCCAACTCGCGATGTGGAAACACATACAACAACAATTAAAAGGAAATAGGATAGCTTAAACCCAGCACAACTTTGGCACGCTAGGCTAGATCATATTTCCCTAAGTAGGATGAACAAATCTAATTCGAGTTGCAATATATACAAGAATGAATGTTTGATTGGTATTGGGGAACGCGACAACGATCTATACACCTTAAAATTAAAACCAGTTCCAACTCGCGATGTGGAAACACATACAACAACAATTTAAAGGAAATACGATAGCTTGAACCCAGCACAACTTTGGCAC
>KV009585.1:202880-213938 GCA_001598015.1 Dorcoceras hygrometricum
CCTTCAACTTCAACTCGTGGATGGAAGGATCTGTCCTTTGAGCCGTTATAATACTTTTAAATAATCTGTGGCTCCACATGGAAAGAATAAACCACCACATAATCTTCAGCCGGGTAAAACCTCCAACCAGTAATGCTAAGATGTTCATGGTCCTTAGAATATACAGCGACCCAAGCATATTTTCCGGATCCTTCCTGCTCAACGCATCCGCTACTACATTAACTTTCCCAGGAAGTACTTGATCTCACAATCAAAATCCTTTAGCAGCTCCATCCACCTACGTTGTCTCATATTCAAGTCAGGCTGCAAAAACAGATACTGCAAACTCTTGTGGTCTGAATACCACAAACTGCTCGCCATACAGATAATGGCGCCAAATTTTCAACGCAAAGACCATAGCTGCTAGCCCCAAATCATGAACTGGATAACGAGTCTCATGCGGTTTCAACTGCCGCGAGCCATAAGCAATGACCCGTCCATGCTGCATCAACACACAGCCCAGTCCATTGAGCGAAGCATCGGAACAAACGACGAATCCACCTGAACCAGACGGCAAAGCCAATACAGGCGCAGTAGTCAACTTCTCCTTGAGCAATTGAAAAGCATTCTTGCATTGCTCAGCCCAAACGAACCGCTTGTCTTTCTGAGTCAACTGAGTCATCGGCCTAGCTATACAAGAGAAACGCTCTATAAAACGACGGTAATAGCCAGCCAGACCCAAGAAACTACGAACCTCAGACACATTTCTAGGTTGCTCCCAGTTCAAAACAGCATCAACCTTACTGGGATCCATAGAAATGCCATCCGCCAAAATCACATGACCTAAAAACACGACGCGATCCAACCAGAACTCGCACTTAGAGAATTTAGCATACAGCTGCGAGTCCCTCAACGTCTGAAGAACTACTCTCAAATGCTCCTTATGCTCCAAAGGAGTCTTCGAATACACCAAGATGTCGTCGATGAACACTATCAAAAACTAATATATAAACTCTCGGAAGACTCGATTCATAAAATCCATGAAGACTGCAGGAGCATTGGTCAATTCAAACGGCATTACCAGAAACTCAAAGTGCCCGTACCTAGTACGAAAAGCAGTCTTTACAACATCCTGATCTCTAACTCTCATCTGATGGTACCCTGAACGTAGATCGATCTTCGAATAAACAGCAGAACCTTGCAACTGGTCAAACAAGTCATCGATTCTCGGCAACGGGTACTTATTCTTAACAGTAACTTTGTTCAGCTGACGGAAGTCAATGCACATTCTCATTGTTCCATCCTTCTTCTTGACAAACAAGATAGGCGCTCCCCAGGGCGACATGCTAGGTCTAACAAAACCTTTCTCCAGCAAGTCATCCAGTTGCAGCTTGAGCTCTCTCAACTCAGCAGGCGCTAAACGATATGGTGCACGCAAAATCGGAGCTGTGCCGGGCACCAACTCAATGCTAAAGTCAATCTCCCTCCTCGGAGGAAAACTAGGATCTCCTCCGGAAACACATCAGGAAAATGACACACCACTGGAACGTCGCTGAGATGCACATGCGAAGAAGAAGATGCATCCAACGCGTAAATCATAAAACCAGCGTTCTCCGCCGACAACAAGATGAACATCTCCATCGCTGAGATCAACGGAATCTTCGACTGGGAATCAGCACCGTAGAAATTCCATTTCTCACTGGACTGAGGCGTAAAATGCACGATCCCATGGAAACAATCCACGAAGGCCCTATAGCTGGACAACACGTCCATACCCACTATGCAGTCGAAATCCCACAACAACAAACAAATCAAATTCGCTACTAGCACATGCTCACCAAACCTCAGAACACCATTCAACAAAACTTCTTGGGAGAACAGGCTCACGCCGCCAGGAGTAGAAACAGACACAACATCGCGCAAAGAAGTGGTATGCAGACCATGATCGACCACAAATGCATCAGAAATAAACGAATACGATGCGCCAGTGTCAAACAACACTCGTGCAAAAAAATCAAAGACGAGGCATGTACCTGAAATCACCCTGCTCGGCGTCTCCTCCGCTTGCTCCCTAGTCATAGCGTTCGCTTGAGCATGTTGGGGTCCAGAGAAATGCTGCTGAGACGACTGTCCGAAACGCGACGGACCAGGCAACTGAAATGGTCTAAACTGCGTCTCTCCAAATCTAGGCTGCGGAAACTGAGGGGAACGACCCCTAGACGATCCTCCTCGACCCTGAGGTGGGGCTGCGGCTTGCTGCGATCCAGCCGGCGGACACACTCTCGCGAAATGCCATTACTGACCACAGATATTACGAGAGCCCTGCACACCAACGCACTGAGTCGACGAATTCTTGCCTCCACAAAAGCCACAAAACTCTGCCCTTGAACCACTGATACTAGAGCTACCAGAACCAGAAGAACCAGAACCAGACTTGTTCTTAAACTGATGGCCACGAGGTCGGAACCTCTGACGGCCACATTGTTGAGCAAACTGCTGCTGCTGCTGCTGGGGTTGAAGAGATGACTGCGAAGACTGAGAAGACTACGCTCTCTGAACAGCGGGACGACCACCCTGAGCACCCTGAGGCCTAGCACGCGACCTCCGGCTCCGCAGACCTTCCTCAATATCGAATGAATTGTCCACTAATTCAGCATAACTCTTCGGTTTGCTCGTCAGCACCATCGAATACAGCTCTTCATTCAAACCCTCAATAAACATAGTCCTCTTGGCCCTCTCCCGGCCAGCAACATGCGGAACATACGCCAAAAGAGAAGAAAACAACCGAGCATACTCTCGCACAGACATCGTACCTTGCTCCAAATGATCTAACTCTCGCTCACGAGCGTTCACGTACGACTTCGGGAAGTACTCCTGCCGGAAGGCAACACAAAAGCTATCCCAAGAAATCTCCACACCGGTCTCCTCTAGCGTCCTCGAAGCGCCACGCCACCAGCGCTCCGCACTCTTCCTCAGTTGGAAGGTCGCCAAACTCAACCGAAGCATATCATCGTACTGAACACGATCGAACAAACCAGTGATGTGCCGTAGCCACGAATCCGCATCCTCGCTAGACTCGTCACCGTTTAAAATCTGGGGACTCATCCGTTGGAACCTAGCCATCACAATCTCCATGCTCTCCACACGGGTTGTCAAGTCGTCAACTTCATACTCCACTCGCCTACCGCGACCACGGGAATGGAAACTACGATGATCCTCGTTCTGACCTCCAGACTCGTCCTGAAACTGCCCTCTACCTCTACCCCTACGTCTAGGCAGCATCTCTCTACGAAGGCACTAAACAGGATAAGATAACACAGAACAAGAAACATCATAGAAATCACATATCACATCAATATGCAACACATAGATCACATATTCAAGCACAAACAACACACAACACTGTGCCTAGACTCAAGTGTGATCAAAGAAATCGAGCTTATCCCAGTTTAAGCTCTGATACCAAAAATATAAGCCCTCGTCCTCACATCAGAGATAAAACACGCAAACACTAGCGGAAACAACTAAAAAGTTGTTAAAATATTTGCTTTTGGCCTGACAGAAAGACAATATAATTTAAAATACGTAAATACTCAAAATATATCCCAGTTTTATAAATTCGCAACAGACAAGGCTACAAGACAAAGTAAAACAGTACAACATAAACATGCATCAAGTACCTGACAACAACCACAACTGCAAAATACAAGAAATTAAGGTACTGATAGACTGCCAACTATATAGGTCTAAGCATCACCCAGGACATCCCACCAGTAGTGATACCAGTGCATAAAAATACTATACATAACTGGGACACTCTAACAACCTCCTGGGGCACCTCTAGCTGGGTTAAAACCACGACCAGCTGTGACACCTGGGATACCTGAAAACAACACAGGCAAACAAAACAAACCAAGCCCCATAGTGACATTGGGGTCAAACCCCAGTACGAAGAGCAACTGAAATAGCATAGGATAAAATGCAGATGCTATGCATGAGACACTGAACAGCAACTGAAGGCTTCAACCGAAAGAAGGGAGCCAAGGAACTCAAGCATAGGTCAACAGAATCTGCAACGAATGGTGGCCACTGGTGTGTGTACAAGCATACGGGAATTACCCGCTCGTCTTTACACCACACCCGAATACCAGATGCATCAAAAAACTCAACCTGTCGTTGCCCAACTCATGAACTATGGTAGTTAACCACTCGGCGCATGAGGGCTAACAAATCCCAGCAGGAAGATGAGAGTGCGGTGTTGCCGCTAGACCTCGCATCCTGGTAAGAACATAACAGCAACAAGATACGATACAATAGAGATCTTAAATGACATGAATTAATGCATGTATGCAACAACCGATCAACACAGAACACACAGCAAGCATACCAGCAATCTCACATTAAATCCCACGCCAATTCTAAGCTATAACAAGCTCAAATCCGTACCTTGTTATTCTGCGCAACAATTACCACAAACGGGGTCTCGAGAAATCTGGTATAAAACCTGACAACGCACGCATAAATCTCAGGAACGCTGACAGAAATCACAGACTGGGAGCTACCACTCAACCAGCGATTAATCCTACCCAAAAACTCAACGGGAAGCTCTAAACGAGGCTAAGAGTAAGATCTCATCGAATAATTCGAAGCGCTACCTGAACAACACAACACACGAACGTTGGAGCAGCTTCGCAATTCTGCCTCCAGCCAACCACAGCTTCCAGAAAATGGTATAGGATGAAGCACCTTCACGAGAGGACTCTCACACCAGCAGAGTCCTATCGCTACACAGTGAAAAACTAAACAAAACGACGTCGCAGAGGGACACGTCACCTCGCTACACACTGCTGATTCACAAACCAGCAGCTGAATAAAACAACGCATCAAATCTCTCAACAGCTTAAATACGCGCTAACACACCAACTGCTGAATCTCCTAGCGCTAATCCAAAACGATGTCGTTCAAACTTAACTAAACGACGTAGATTCTGCCTCGCGCTACAGTACAAGATCTGAAATCCACATCAGCATTGCTGCTGCTTCCTACCAAAACGCAACAGCTGATATACCAACAGCTGACGCGATCGCTCTGTTGGGAACCGCGGCGGATCCGGATCACGCCTCCCGACGAGGCAGCGGAAGAACAAAAATTATGCCAGGAGACGATCAATACAGTTAAAAAAAAACACAAATCTATTACATTCATAGGGCGTTTAATGGAATACCTTGCTGGCAACTCGTGCCTGGCTCCGACCATTTTCTCGAGGAAACCGACACTTCACGGTAGATTGCGGTAGACTACGTCAATCAGGTCCATGACCAGAGACAAGACTCCTTCGTCAGCCTACACTAGAAGGCCTGACGAGATCGGCGCGGACGGATTCTCCTCGTCAAGATTGGCCGGAACAAATCCCGGAGAAATGACGGCGGCGGCGGCGGCGGCGGCGTGAGAGAGAGGAGGGAGGCGGCGCTTATTGCTAGGTTTAGGGTTTAGTGTAGAGTATTAAGTCAAGTGTTATGAAGTCTAGGCTTAAGTCTATATTAAATAGACTTAATGATGGGTTTGGATCCGGCCCAACGGGCCTGGGTCCAACGGATGAACATTCCGTTCATCCCCATCACCGAGACTTCATCGTAACTACGATCGCCGATCAGATCGGACCGATCAACTCAGTTTCCAAAACTAAATACTATGATCTGAAAAACCATTTTTCAGAACCCCAGCGCAAAATGACCGTTTTGCCCCTAAACAGCTGGAAATCACGATTTGACCCCTGTTGACTTTGAGGAAGTCGCACTCCCCAAAATCCTCTTGGTATGCTCAACACATTGAGCTGAGTATCAATGCGGGAATCTCGAATCTAGTATTTGTCTGACCCTCAATGGTTCAGGGATACAGCTAGCCGTGGGCCCACAACCATTGCGGCTCCGGAATCACAATTCCGGACTTGCCCAACGGATCATGGTAAGAGCGTCTAGCAACATTGCCCCATGATCCCCTAGGTATCACTGATTGTGCCAGCAAGAACCAGTTGGTCGTGGTTAGCGTACAGTACGGTCCTTTCAATCCATATATCCCTATCAGATCAATGACCATTGGTAAATCGAGAGTCGCTAAAGATCCGATATCTATGCGTACATCTTGGAGATCGAATAGTGACATCGCGAGTGTAACTAGATAAACACATTTACCTAAAACACTTCTAGTACTCTTGACAGAGATTTATACACTATTATCCCCTCAGATAGCATAGGATATCCACACATGTCTGCGAGCGGTGAATCCTCGACAACGATGCATCGACTCCTACATGCATCGGGGTCTCACCCAATCCCGCCGCCTGATGACCCCAAGTGAGTCGGAAAACGGGTCAAAGTGAGACGCCTATCATGTAGAGTCTCAATGACGTTTCGAGTCGTGAGGACTAATCAGTACAACCAAGACCTCGGACTTATCCACTCGACAAATGGTAACCACATGGAAAGGCCGAACGAGGATAGTTCGATAGATCACCAGGTCACTATCTATCTGCATGCTCAGAACATCACAATGTTCCCTACCAATGAAACACGGTACTTCGCATCGCAGATACTAGTCTCGAACTCGGGCGGCCTTATCCTCATTTTGATGGCCCAATCGACTAGGAACATGTTCAGAATACACAGTGACTATTAGATGTGTTTCATGATAGTCGTCATACCCACTATCACATCTAACATATACTTAAGTGCATTCTAGGTCTTTACTCAACGCAATTGTTAATCATTATACAACACAATGAAAGTAAAGAACGCCATGTAAATAAATGCGAATATCATATATAAAGATTGTCATATACAAGAGTCTATAAACCCACACGCCACAAGTTGGCTAGTTGGGCATCTACTCTAACAATCTCCCACTTGCCCTAAAGCCAACTACTCATCAGACGCAGTCCCATTGTTTCGCGATGTTTTTCAAACAACGGTCCAGGCAAGGGCTTCGTAATTGGATCAGCAACATTGTCCGCAGAGGCGACTCTCTCAACTGCTATGTCACCTCTAGCCACAATATCCCGGATTATGTGGTATTTCCTCAGTATGTGTTTGGATCTTTGGTGAGACCTAGGCTCCTTTGCTTGCGCAACGGCACCCGTGTTGTCGCAGTACATCGGGACTGGACCAACTCCATTAGGAATGACGCCCAAATCTTGGACGAAATTTCTTATCCAAACGGCCTCCTTAGCAGCAGCTGATGCTGCGATGTACTCATCTCCAATGTAATTGGCCGGGGTTTGCCTGGTAGCGGCTCGTGACACTCAGAGCATATGCGACATCCGGTCTAGTAGAGATCATGCCATACATAATACTACCTATTGCCGAGGCATATGGCACACGTGTCATACTCTCTATCTCCTCATCTGTCTTTGGAAACATAGACTTGGATAGAGTGACCCCGTGGCACATAGGTAGGTGTCCTCTCTTGGACTCTTCCATAGAGAACCTCTTAAGTATGGTATCGATGTAGGTAGCTTGGGTGAGTCCGAGCATCCGTTTAGATCTATCCCGATAGATCTGTATTCCAAGAATATAGGATTCTTCACCCATGTCCTTCATCGAAAATCTACTAGACAACCATACTTTTGTTGACTGCAGCATTCCTACATCATTCCCAATGAGTAGAATGTCATCAACAAAAAGTACGAGGAATGTCACAGCGCTTTTAACTACCTTCTTGTATACGCATGGCTCCTCGGGATTCTTGATGAAACCAAATTCCTTAATTGTTTCATCGAATCTCAGGTTCCAACTTCGCGATGCTTGTTTGAGACCGTAGATCGATCTCTGAAGCTTGCATACCTTATGCTCGCTTCCAACAGATGTGAAACCCTTAGGCTGCATCATATAGATCTCTTCCTTAATGTTTCCATTAAGGAACGCAGTTTTCACATCCATTTGCCATATCTCATAGTCGTACCATGCGGCTATGGCTATCAAGATTCTAATTGACTTGAACATTGCGACTGGCGAGAAGGTTTCATCATAGTCAACACCTTGCCTTTGAGTGTAACCTTTCGCGACCAGTCATGCCTTGTAGGTCATTACCTTACCATCAGGCCCAAGTTTCCTCTTGTATACCCATTTGCACCCAATAGGAACAATTCCTTCGGGAGGGTTAACAAGAGTCCAAACTTGGTTAGCATGCATTGAGTCAATCTCAGACTGCATTGCTTCAAGCCACAAGCTAGAATCAGCATCGGAAATTGCCTCCTTGAAAGTTCTTGGATCAGATCCAACAACTTGATCACTTTGATCATCTTCAAGGAGAAAACCATATCTCTCAGGAGCCCTAGGAACCCTTTCGGATCTCATAGGTGCGACCATTTCTGGTATTGACTTTGGAGGTGCGGGAGACTCACCTGGTACTTCAATTGGATCTCGAACCTCTTCGAGTTCTACTTTTTTGCCCTTTCTATCAAGTAGAAATTCCCTTTTCATAAAGGTGTCATTCCTAGAAACAAACACTTTTGTTTCGCTGGGATAGTAGAAGTAGTATCCAATGGAATTATTTGGATACCCAATGAAGTAGCATAAGATGGATCTCGTATCCAGCTTATCTCCCACTGTCTGCTTCACATAAACAGGACATCCTCAAATCCTCATGTATGAGTACTTGGGTGGTTTGCCCATCCATATCTCATATGGAGTCTTATCCACTGCCTTGGTGTGGATATTGTTCAACAACATTAGCGCCGTTTCGAGCGCATAGCCCCAAAATGAGGTAGGAAGTTCAGTGAAACTCATCATAGATCGAACCATGTCCAACAAGGTCCGATTACGACGCTCCGCTACACTATTGAGCTGTGGTGTGGTCGGAGGGGTCCACTGTGCGAGAATCCCATTCTCTTTCAGATAATCTTGAAATTCAGCACTCAAGTATTCACCACCTCGATCGGATCGAAGTGCTTTAATACTTTTGCCTATTTGATTTTCTACTTCAGCCTTGAATTCTTTGAACCTTTCAAAGGATTCAGACTTGTACTTCATCAAGTACAAGTACCCATATCTAGAGTAATCGTCGGTAAAGGTGATGAAGTATGTGTGACCGTATTTTGTACCAATACTAAATGGGCCGCACACATCAGTATGGATCAAATCCAATAGGCCTTGAGCACGCTCACCCTTGCCCTTGAAGGGTTGCTTAGTCATCTTTCCCTTAAGACAAGACTCACAAGTCGGTAGGGAGTTAATGTCTGACAGATCAAACAAATCACTCCTAACTAACTTGTTCATCCTACTTAGAGAAATGTGACCTAGCCTAGCATGCCAAAGTTGTGCTGGGTTCAAGTTATCATGTTTCCTTTTAATCGTTGTTGTATGTGCTTCGACATCGCGAGTTGGAACGTCTTTTAATTTTAAGGTGTACAAATCGTTTTCACGTTCCCCAATCCCAATTAAACATTCATTCTTGTAAATATTGCAAATCGAATTAGCAAACATACAAGAATATCCATCACTATCAAGCATAGAAACAGAAATAATGTTCTTTATTAATTCGGGAACAAATAAAACGTTTCTCAATAACAACTTAAAATCAGAAGACAGAAATAAATAAACATCTCCTATAGCTACTGCAGCAACTCTTGCTCCATTGCCAAGCCTCAAGTGGGTCGGGTCTCACCCTCTCTAAGACGTCGGCTTCTTGTCATCACCTGAAAATCATTACAGATATGAGATCCACATCCGGTATCAAGTACCCAAGAAGTCGAACTAAGAGACATATTTATTTCAATATAGAACATATCTTTCACAGTTCGCAACTGCTCGAGGTACTCCTTGCAGTTCCACCTCCAATGCCAAGGCTTGTGGCAGTGGTGGCAAACATCCTCATGCTAGTTTGGCTTGGAAGCCTTTGCCTTTGGCTTCTTGACGGACTTTTCCTCCTTCGATGAAAGAGTATGGCAGAAGCATACATTGTCTTCTCAAAGTGCCGTTGCATTTCGTTGGACATCGATGCCATCACATAGCATCGAGCTTTAACCTCGTCGTCCCACCATTGGTTAAGCGTAATCAGCTCCTCAGGGCTGATATCGGCAGGGGTTTCCTCCGGAGGACACTTCTCTATCGTATAGAGGAGCTTCTCCGAAGCCAATACAAGATTGAGGTTGCGGAGCCAGTCTTGGAAGTTAAGACCGGTGAACCTGTTGCTATCCAGTATAGCAACGAGCGGGTTTTTCATCGAAACCATTTTAAAAGCAGTACTACTGAAAAGGAAAACAGACATACATCACTAACTATATAAAAATAATCGCTAAGACATAAAACATGGTCATTAAGTTTTATGAATTACCCGCTCACTATTTTAGCGATTTCACCACCCTCTAATGAAATCGAGAAAACAGGTTTCTTTAGTGGGTACACGGAGCCCAATCAAGCGATCATGGACCCGAATATCAGCCATCCATGACCTCCAAAAGGTAGTTTCCGATTGCAACCGGTGCAACCTCCATGTATTTACCTCACGTCTAGTAAGGGCCCAATAATATGACGCCGTTTACTATCACGTGTCAAGATGACCCATCAATGCCGAGTCGTGAAGGACGGTCCCCTTAACGTCCCCAATAATATGAGCCAACGTTAAAGGGAGTTCCAACCAACTAACAACGATTGTCAATGGCATGGACAGCTTTCCGGCATACATGACCCCCTCAATAATATGAGCCGGGCCATGTATACGGGTAGCATCGACGTACATCTATTGTTGATGGAAGGTAGGGAAATTTAAACAATTTTAAATACCCTTTAGTTTATCGAATAAACATTTTATCTTGATATAAGTTTTAAATCATATTTAAAACGAGGGATTTTTATTTTTGAAAAACTTTGCACAACGATTGTCAATGGCATGGACAGCTTTCCGGCATACATGACCCCCTCAATAATATGAGCCGGGCCATGTATACGGGTAGCATCGACGTACATCTATTGTTGATGGAAGGTAGGGAAATTTAAACAATTTTAAATACCCTTTAGTTTATCGAATAAACATTTTATCTTGATATAAGTTTTAAATCATATTTAAAACGAGGGATTTTATTTT
>KV009585.1:220931-251707 GCA_001598015.1 Dorcoceras hygrometricum
AATATTGGGATGATCGATCGCGAGAGCTATGCGGTCCGTGGTTGCCAGCCACGGACCTGGGTCCAATCCTAGGGGTAATGCAATATGCAATGCAATGCTATTACAAAGCTTTCCGGTTTTACAGATCTTCGGTCTTCAATATCTTGATCGTCATCTCCACCGTCTTCAGATGTCCTCCCACTAAATCTAGTAACTTTACATTTAAATTTACCATGACATATAAGGGATACATTTGTCAAGGGGTGGAAACGGGCCACAAACAGGCCCACTTTAAATGATAATCAAAATATATACAAACCGAATCACAAAAACCTATTGCATACACCTAACACATTGGGCACGGCTCTCGATCATCCCAATCATGCATATGATCTAATTAACATGCATAAATTAAATAATCCTATTATTTATCCACAAAATCATATTTTAATTCCGAAATCACATTTTATAAATAAAATCGTATTTTGTCGATAAAATCAAATTTTAATCAACAAAATCATATTTAATTTATAAAATCACATTTCAAAATTAAAATCGTATTTTGCAATTTTAATTGTATCAAATTGGGCTTAAAACAATCCCAGGCCCAAAAATCTCAAAATTCCAAAATCGACCAAAACGTGCCCGATATCGTATACCGGCTCGAAAACTTCACGGGCTGCCCGGGACAGGCCCGAACCAAACCCTAGAGGAATTCAGCCGTCACGACATCGCCGGAGCGGCGGCCGCCGACGGCGGCGCCACACGAAATTTTCGAACGGCAGCCACGCGACGTCACGCCAAGCGCGAAGCACGGCCGCGCGCAAGGAGCGGCGCTCAGCGCACATCGGCCGGCCAGCAGCGGCGCACTTCATGCGCTATCGTCACCAACCAGCGCCGAGCAAGCTTCACCCGAGCAGCCCTCCCCGTGCGACCAGCGCCCGATCTCCTCGCGTGAAGCGGCGCCAAGCGTCGCCCAACTTCGCGCAACCAAGCACGTCCAGCGCGCTGGTTCTCGCGTGCGGCGGCCGAGGCGCGCGACAAGCGCGCGATGCAGCGCCCGATCTCCAAGCACGATGGGCGAGCTTCGAGCATCCATGCGAAACGTAGACCAGCCTTGACGCAAAACTGCGCAAACCTTGAGCAAAAGAGTGGCGTCGTTGGCCGGCCGTTGCGCGACAAGCGCGCGGCCGTTTGCGCACGGGCGTGCGAGGAGGGGCGCCGCCATGCGCAGCGGCGCCGTGGCCTTTTCTTGAAATTTTATTTCTTTCGATCTGCAATTCGAGACATTAGATACAATAAGGCAGTACTGTATTGATCAGATTCGAAAACCTGGGCTCTGATACCACTGTTGGGAACCGCGGCGGATCCGGATCACGCCTCCCGACGAGCCAGCGGAAGAACAAAAATTATGCCGGGAGACGATCAATACAGTTAAAACAAACACAAATCTATGACATTCATAGGGCGTTTAATGGAATACCTTGCTGGCAACTCGTGCCTGGCTCCGACCAGTTTCTCGAGGAAACCGGCACTTCACGGTAGATTGCGGTAGACTACGTCAATCAGGTCCACGACCGGAGACGAGACTCCTTCGTCAGCCTGCACTAGAAGGCCTGACGAGATCGGTGCGGACGGATTCTTCTCGTCAAGATTGGCCGGAACAAATTCCAGCGAAACGGCGGCGGCGTGAGAGAGAGGAGGGAGGCGGCGCTTATTGCTAGGTTTAGGGTTTAGTGTAGAGTATTAAGTCAACTGTTATGAAGTCTAGGCTTAAGTCTATATTAAATAGACTTAATGATGGGTTTGGATCCGGCCCAACGGGCCCGGGTCCAACGATGAACATTCCGTTCATCCCCATCACCGAGAATTAATGGTAACTCCGATCGTCGATCAGATCGGACCGATCGACTTCAGTTTCCAAAACTGAATACTATGATCTGAAAAACTATTTTTCAGAACCCCAGCGCAAAATGACCGTTTTGCCCCTCAACAGCGGGAAATCACGATTTGACCCCTGTTGACTTTTAGGAAGTCGCACTCCCAAAAATCCTCTTCGTATGCTCAACAAATTAAGCTGAGTATCCGTGCGGGAATCTCGAATCCAGTACTTGTGTGACCCTCAATGGTTCAGGGATACAGCTAGCCGTGGGCCCACAACCATTGCGGCTCAGGAATCACAATTCCGGACTTGCCCAACGGATCATAGTAAGAGCGTCTAGCAACATCGCCCCATGATCCCCTATGTATCACTGATAGTGCCTGCAAGAACCATTTGGTCGTGGTTAGCGTACAGTACGGTCCTTTCAATCCATATATCCCGATCATATCAACGACCATTGGTAAATCGAGAGTCGCTAAAGATCCAATAGCTATGCGTACATCTTGGAGATCGAATAGTGACATCGTGAGTGTAACTAGGTAAACACATTTACCTAAAACACTTCTAGTACTCTGGCCAGAGATTTATACACTATTATCCCCTCAGATAGCATAGGATATCCACGCATGTCTGCGAGCGGTGAATCCTCGACAACGATGCATCGACTCTTACATGCATCGGGGTCTCACCCAATCCCGCCGCCTGATGACCCCAAGTGAGTCGGCAAACGGGTCAAAGTGAGACGCCTATCATGTAGAGTCTCAATGACGTTTCGAGTCGTGAGGGCTAATTAGTACAACCAAGACCTCGAACTTATCCACTCGACAAATGGTAACCACTTGGAAAGTTCGAACGAGGGTAGTTCGATAGATCACCAGGTCACTATCTATCTGCATGCTCAGAACATCAAAATGTTCCCTACCAATGAAACACGATACTTCGCATCGCAGATACTAGTCTCGAACTCGGGCGGCCTTATCCTCATTTTGACAGCCCAATCGACTAGGAACATGTTCAGAATACACAGTGACTATTAGATGTGTTTCATGATAGCCGTCATACCCACTATCACATCTAACATACACTTAAGTGCATTCTAGGTCTTTACTCAACGCAATTGTTAATCATTATACAACACAATGAAAGTAAAGAACGCCATGTAAATAAATGCGAATATCATATATAAAGATTGTCATATACAAGAGTCTATAAACCCACACGCCACAAGTTGGCTAGTTGGACATCTACTCTAACACACTCAACTACAGGAACGTTGACTCGCGTTGACATCTGATGGTAGTAACGAACAGACTTTCCCCAAGACATCTGCTCCCACGAAACGGCGTCGCATCATGCCTGCGCCACATTCAACAGACCCTCTTACGTCAGCATATCTCTCACTAGCGCTAGGCCAAAACGGCGTCGTACAAAATAATCTAAAAGACGATGTTTTGTACTCACTACTAAAACACGCTGGCAGACTTCTAAACAGTACTAGCACTAGCAGATTTCACCTATTTGATCAGATCTCTCCACAAATCTGAGTTCTTAAAATCCGATTAATTCCACAAATTAATCTTTTCTAAATTTCGGGTCTCACAGTAATTTCTATTGAATTGCAGAGTGATTTCTCGAAAGGAAATAGCGGCAACATCTCTTCTGAAGAGCTGACAGATTGCACAAGATCTGTGGACGCCAAGATATCTAAGGCTGGGCAAGGCTAAGCCTTAGGGAAAAATGGAAGAAATTCTGTGAATTGAATCCTCTATTGATCCTCTGGTCCTAATCAATGAGAACTTTTGAGTAGCATAGATTTTTCAAAATATCATGCATACACAATTTTTTCGAGAAAACTGCCTCCTTGTGCATAATGTCCTTATTTCGAAAATAAAATCACCCCGCTGTTCTGTTGAGGGGGAGTTTTGATATTAAATATTAAGGGGAGACATGATTTCAAAGTCTTTTTGATTCCCACAAAAAGGGGGAGAAATATTTTCTTAGCATAAACATTCGTGCATATGTTTATTCAGGTTTTGTGTAAATAAAAAAGGGGGAGATTGTTGGATCTGTGTTTACAATCAGAATATGAATTTTGAAATACACAAAACCTGCTGATTATTTAATAACAGCTTAATTAATATGTGCAGATCTGACTTAGAGACGAATCAGCTGAGCAGCAGTGAACTGAACCAGATCTGATACTGTAGTTGAACCAGATCTGAGAATAGAAAAACGCGATTTCGGAGGCCTAAACAAAGGAATTTTGCCAAAAAGCTGCTTAGCTCACTAGGCAACAGAGAGTCTTGCTCGTTGGACCGTTTCGGAGGGGGTAGCACCGGTCTCGAGCAAAAATATGAACCTGCAACGGAAGCGAGCTTGTACATTAGAGGATATCCAAGCTAGAACAGTAAGGGAACGCCCAAGCTGTTCTAGCATAGGACAACTTAGCTGGTATAGTGAGGGGACGCCTGAGCTGATCCAGCAGAGCATAACCAGATCTCAAAGGACATCCAAGCTGAGAAAGAGCATGTGCAGATCAGCAATGAAGTGCAGAGCGGTTTAGCAAAGAGCTGAGTTACCAAGTGCAGTATATGCTACAGCAGTGTGGTTTTGTGAAAGAAGAAACCAGCCGGGAAGCAAGCTCAGTGCAAACCAGCTCAGAGACCAGCTGGGTGAGATCAGTTGAGTGACCAGCCCATGGTTCAGCAACCATCTCGGAGAACAGAGACCATCTCAGACGAACAAAGCAGTTTGAACACAAGTATTGTGGAGATTGCATTGTATTAGTTCAAAATGATTTGCTTCGTCCTGTCCACATTAATTACACAATTCTCGTACTCAAAGTCAGCAAAGGCTGCAACATTAAATGTGGACAGAGCTCAAAGTCATAAAGCCTGCAGAAGCATTAAATGCAAAGGACACAAGGTACAACTATGTCAGAGATTTTCAGAAGACTTTCGAACGGGAAGAAACTTGTGTCCAATGGCTACAATCTGCACAGAGGCTATATGTATAAAGAAGAGAATGAGCAGCAGAACAAGTGTGTGCAGGAGCAAAATCAGATTAATCAAGTCTACTGCATAACACAGGGAAGACATCAAGAAACCAGCTCGGAGAGGAGCACTTCCCAGTGTGTGAGAATACATTTGAGAGTGAGCGTACACTGTATATTTATCACACACATATTCACTCACATATGAGAGCTGAGAGCTAAAATTTAGAGCTGAGTGAATCAGATCAAATACTTTCATTGTAGTCTTTGGACAGAGACGTTAAACAAGTCTAGTTGTCATTCGCACTGAGACGTAAAAGAAGTGTGTGTAGCCTTTCTCACTGAGGCGTAAAATAAGTGTTGTTAGTCACACAGCCTGCGGGCTTAGTGTGCGGTGGTTGATGCTAGGAGTTCTTGCGGCTGCGGGTCGTCGTAGTGTGTTGTAGCGTAGGGATGCTGCAATCAAAATCTTCTAGTGATATCCTTCCCGATTGTGGAAGAAGGGGAGACGTAAGAGAGTTTGCTCCGAACTTCCAGAAACAAATCAGTGTATCTTCTTTACTGATTTACTGCATTCATACATACGCATTTCATATTTATAACTGTACATAAAACATTTTAAATGGCTTTTGAATTTTAGATTGCAGTTTGAGTTATTTTCGTAAGCTTTATATTCATTACTCAATCTGTATCTCGGTGCACAAGTATTCAAGAACACTGAGCTATTTTAGCTCAAGATAAGTTAACCAGATCGTTCGGCTGGGTGTCGAGCTAGTTTCAGTACCCAGCTGGAACCAGCATGTTTAGCGCTTGCTCTGTATAAAGCTGGTTTCAACGACCAGCTGAAACCAGCTTGATTCTTTCAACCCGATTTCAATGACTAGCTAAATCATACGTCTTATCATTCGATCTGGTTACACCCTCTAAGTACTGATTATTGTCAGAATAACAAGTATACATAGGGTTAAATCGATCCCTAACAAGTGGTATCAGAGCAGGTTGTTCTTGAATAGTGCATTTTTTTCGAAAAATGTTAAACAGCTTTAAAATATTTGTCTGCTCTGATTGTCGTTTGAAAGCTTGTCTATGCTGCAAAATTTTTATGATTTTCAAACTCATTATATGGATAGGGGGAGGAATTTCCAGGCCTCGTGCTCACATCAGAGATAAAACAAGGAAAAACTAGCGGAAGCAACTAAAAAATGGTTAACATTTTTGCTTTTGGCCTGACAGAAAGACAATATAATTTAAAATACGGAAATACTCAAAATATATCCCAGTTTTATAAATTTACAACAGACAAGGCTACAAGCCCGAAACCTGTGATACCTGAAAACAACACAGGCGAACAAAACAAACCAAGCCCCAGAGGGACATTGGGCTAAAACCCCAGTATGAAGAGCAACTGAAACAGCTAAGAAAATAGCATAAGATAAAATAAAGATGCTATGCATGAGACACTGAACAACAACTGAGGGCTTCAACCGAAAGAAGGGAGCCAAGGAACTCAAGCACAGCTCAACAGAATCTGCAATAAATGGTGGTCACTACTGTGTTTACAAGCATACGGGAATTACCCGTTCGTATTTACACCACACCCGAATACCAGATGCATCAAACAACTCAACCTGCCGTTGCCCAACTCATGAACTGTGGTAGTTGACCACTCGGCGCATGAGGGCTAACAAATCCCAACATGGAGATGAGAGTGCGGTATTGCCGCTCGCCCTCGCATCCTGGTAAGAACAGAACAGCAACAAGATACGATACAACAGAGATCTTAAATGACTTGAATTAATGCATGTATGCAACAGCCGATCAACATAGAACACACAGCAAGCATACCAGCAATCTCACATTAAATCCTATGCCAATTCTAAGCTATAACAAGCTCAAATCCGTACCTCGATATTCTGTTCAACAATTATCACAAACGGGGTCCCGAGAAATCTGGTATAAAACCTGCTAAACAACGCACGCATAAATATCAGGAACGTTAACAGAAATCACAGACTGGGAGCTACCACTCAACCAGCGATTAATCCTACCCAACAACTCAACGGGAAGCTCTAAACGAGGCTAAGAGTAAGATATGATCGAATAATTCTAAGCGCTACCTGAACAACGCAACACACGAACGTTGGAACAGCTTCGTAATTCTGCCTCCAGCCAACCACAGCTTCCATAAAATGGTATAGGATGAAGCACATTCATGAGAGGAGTCCAACGCTACCTCAATCGTTCAAAACAACGACCAGAAACGACGGGAATCATCGGAGAAAAGCTACGGTGAACAGGGCTTAGGGTTCGCGACGAAGAAAAGAAAATCGGAGAAAAATATTCTAAGTATGGGATCTGTTAAAAAAATCGAAGACCAAGTCTTCTATTAAATACACTTCTCAATAGCTGATAGAAACAGGAAACAGATCCACCGACAAAATAAGTTTTCGCAACTAATATTCCCAACCAACTGCTGAAATCTCAGACCAGCAGAGTCCTATCGCTAAACAGCGTAAAACTAAACAAAACGACGTCGCAGAGGGACACGTCACCTCGCTACCAACTGCTGATTCACAAACCAGCAGCTGAATAAAACAACGCATCAGATCTCTCAACAGCTGAAATACGCGCTAACTCACCAACTGCTGAATCTCCTAGCGCTAATCCAAAACGCTGTCGTTCAAACTTAACTAAATGACGTAGATTCTCCCTCGCGCTACAGTACAAGATCTGAAATCCACGTCAGCATTGCTGCTGCTTCCTACCAAAACACAACAGCTGATATACCAACAGCTGACGCGATCGCTCAACTACAGGAACGTTGACTCGCGTTGACATCTGATGGTAGTAACAAACAGACTTTCCCCAAGACATCTGCTACCACGAAACGGAGTCGCATCATGCCTGCGCCACATTCAACAGACCCTCTTACGTCAGCAGATCTCTCACTAGCGCTAGGCCAAAACGGCATCGTACAAAATAATCTAAACGACGACGTTTTGTACTCATTACTAAAACACGCTGGCAGACTTCTAAACAGTACTAAGACTTGCAGATTTCTCCTATTTGATCAGATCTCTCCACAAATCTGAATTCTTAAAATCCGATTAATTCCACAAATTAATCTTTTCTAAATTTCGGGTCTCACAGGAATATCTATTGAATTGCAGAGCGATTTCTCCAAAGGAAAGAGCGGCAACATCTCTTCTGACGAGCTGACAGATTGCACAAGATCTGTGGACGCCAAGATATCTAGGGCTGAGCAAGGCTAAGCCTTAGGGAAAAATGGAAGAGATTATGTGAATTGAATCCTCCATTGATCCTCTGGTCCTAATCAATGAGAACTTTTGATAAGCATAGATTTTTCAAAATATCATGCATACAGAGTGTTTTCGAGAAAACTGTCTCCTTGTGCATAATGTCCTTATTTCCAAAATAAAATCACCCCGCTGTTCTGTTGAGGGGGAGTTTTGATATTAAATATTAAGGGGAGACATGATTATTTAAATATTATGGGGAGACATGATTTCAAACTCTTTTTGATTCCCACAAAAAGGGGGAGAAATATTTTCTTAGCATAAACATTCGTGCATATGTTTATTCAGGCTTTGTGTAAATCAAAAAGGGGGAGATTTTTGGATCTGTGTTTACAATCAGAATCTGAATTTTGAAATACACAAAACCTGCTGATTATTTAATAACAGTTTAATTAATATGTGCAGGTCTGACTTAGAGACGAATCAGCTGAGCAGCAGTGAACTGAACCAGATCTGATACTGTAGCTGAACCAGATCTGAGAATAGAAAAACGCGATTTCGGAGGCCTAAACAAAGGAATTTTGCCAAAAAGCTTCTTAGCTCACTAGACAACAGTGAGTCTTGATCGTTGGACCATTTCGGAGGGGGTAGCACCGGTCTCGAGCAAAAATATGAACCTGCAACGGAAGCGAGCTTGTACATTAGAGGATATCCAAGCTAGAACAGTAAGGGAACGCCCAAGCTGTTCTAGCATAGGACAACTTAGCTGGTACAGTGAGGGGATGCCCGAGCTGATCCAGCAGAGCATAACCAGATCCCAAAGGACATCCAAGCTGAGAAAGAGCATGTGCAGATCAGCAATGAAGTGCAGAGCGGTTTAGCAAAGAGCTGAGTTACCAAGTGCAGTATATGCTACAGCAGAGTGGTTCTGTGAAAGAAGAAACCAGCCGGGAAGCAAGCTCAGTGCAAACCAGCTCAGAGACCAGCTGGGTGAGATCAGTTGAGTGACCAGCCCATGGTTCAGCAACCAGCTCGGAGAACAGAGACCATCTCAGACGAACAAAGCAGTTTGAACACAAGTATTGTGGAGATTGCATTGTATTAGTTCAAAATGATTTGCTTCGTCCTGTCCACATTAATTACACAATTCTCGTACTCAAAGTCAGCAAAGGCTGCAACATTAAATGTGGACAGAGCTCAAAGTCATAAAGCCTGCAGAAGCATTAAATGCAAAGGACACAAGGTACAACTATGTCAGAGATTTTCAGAAGACTTTCGAACGGGAAGAAACTTGTGTCCAATGGCTACAATCTGCACAGAGGCTATATGTATAAAGAAGAGAATGAGCAGCAGAACAAGTGTGTGCAGGAGCAAAATCAGATTAATCAAGTCTACTGCATAACACAGGGAAGACGTCAAGAAACCAGCTCGGAGAGGAACACTTCCCAGTGTGTGAGAATACATTTGAGAGTGAGCGTACACTGTATATTTATCACACACATATTCACTCACATATGAGAGCTGAGAGCTAAAATTTAGAGCTGAGTGAATCAGATCAAATACTTTCATTGTAGTCTTTGGACAGAGACGTTAAACAAGTCTAGTTGTCATTCGCACTGAGACGTAAAAGAAGTGTGTGTAGCCTTTCTCACTGAGGCGTAAAATAAGTGTTGTTAGTCACACAGCCTGCGGGCTTAGTGTGCGGTGGTTGATGCTAGGAGTTCTTGCGGCTGCGGGTCGTCGTAGTGTGTTGTAGCGTAGGGATGCTGCAATCAAAGTCTTCTAGTGATATCCTTCCCGATTGTGGAAGAAGGGGAGACGTAAGAGAGTTTGCTCCGAACTTCCAGAAACAAATCAGTGTATCTTCTTTACTGATTTACTGCATTCATACATACGCATTTCATATTTATAACTGTACATAAAACTTTTTAAATGGCTTTTGAATTTTAGATTGCAGTTTGAGTTATTTTCGTATGCTTTATATTCATTACTCAATCTGTATCTCGGTGCACAAGTATTCAAGAACACTGAGCTATTTTAGCTCAAGATAAGTTAACCAGATCGTTCGGCTGGGTGTCGAGCTAGTTTCAGTACCCAGCTGGAACCAGCATGTTTAGCGCTTGCTCTGTATAAAGCTGGTTTCAACGACCAGCTGAAACCAGCTTGATTCTTTCAAACCGATTTCAATGACTAGCTAAATCATGCGTCTTATCATTTGATCTGGTTACACCCTCTAAGTACTGATTATTGTCAGAATAACAAGTATACATAGGATTAAATCGATCCCTAACAAGTGGTATCAGAGCAGGTTGTTCTTGAATAGTGCATTTTTTTCGAAAAATGTTAAACAGCTTTAAAATATTTGTCTGCTCTGATTGTCGTTTGAAAGCTTGTCTATGCTGCAAAATTTTTATGATTTTCAAAACTCATTATATGGATAGGGGGAGGAATTTCCAGGCCTCGTGCTCACATCAGAGATAAAACATGGAAAAACTAGCGGAAGCAACTAAAAAATGGTTAAAATTTTTGCTTTTGGCCTGACAGAAAGACAATATAATTTAAAATACGGAAATACTCAAAATATATCCCAGTTTTATAAATTCACAACAGACAAGGCTACAAGAAAAGTAAAACAGTACAACATAAACATGCATCAAGTACCTGACAACAACTACAACTGCACAATACAAGCAATACAGGTACTGATAGACTGCCAACTATATAGGTCTAAGCATCACCCGGGTCCCACCCGCAGTGATACCAGTGCATATAAATACTATACATAAATGAGACACTCTAAATACCTCCTGGGGAACCTCCAGCCGGGTTAAAACCACGACCAGCTGTGAAACCTGTGATACCTGAAAACAACACAGGCGAACAAAACAAACCAAGCCCCAGAGGGACATTGGGCTAAAACCCTAGTATGAAGAGCAACTGAAACAGCTAAGAAAATAGCATAAGATAAAATGCAGATGCTATGCATGAGACACTGAACAGCAACTGAAGGCTTCAACCGAAAGAAGGGAGCCAAGGAACTCAAGAACAGCTCAACAGAATCTGCAATAAATGGTGGTCACTACTGTGTTTACAAGCATACGGGAATTACCCGTTCGTCTTTACACCACACCCGAATACCAGATGCATCAAACAACTCAACCTGCCGTTGCCCAACTCATGAACTGTGGTAGTTGACCACTCGGTGCATGAGGGCTAACAAATCCCAACAGGGAGATGAGAGTGCGGTATTGCCGCTCGCCCTCGCATCCTGGTAAGAACAGAACAGCAACAAGATACGATACAACAGAGATCTTAAATGACGTGAATTAATGCATGTATGCAACAGCCGATCAACACAGAACACACAGCAAGCATACCAGCAATCTCACATTAAATACTATGCCAATTCTAAGCTATAACAAGCTCAAATCCATACCTCGATATTCTGTGCAACAATTATCACAAACGAGGTCCCGAGAAATCTGGTATAAAACCTGCTAAACAACGCACGCATAAATCTCAGGAACGTTAACAGAAATCACAGACTGGGAGCTACCACTCAACCAGCGATTAATCCTACCCAACAACTCAACGGGAAGCTCTAAACGAGGCTAAGAGTAAGATATGATCGAATAATTCGAAGCGCTACCTGAACAACGCAACACACGAACGTTGGAACAGCTTCGTAATTCTACCTCCAGCCAACCACAGCTTCCAGAAAATGGTATAGGATGAAGCACCTTCATGAGAGGAGTCCAACGCTACCTCAATCGTTCAAAACAACGACCAGAAACGACGGGAATCATCGGAGAAAAGCTACGGTGAACAAGGCTTAGGGTTCGCGATGAAGAAAAGAAAATCGGAGAAAAATATTCTAAGTATGGGATCTGTTAAACAAATTGAAGACCAAGTCTTCTATTAAATACACTTCTCAATAGCTGATAGAAACAGGAACAGATCCACCGAAAAAATAAGTTTTCGCAACTAATATTCCCAACCAACTGCTGAAATCTCACACCAGCAGAGTCCTATCGCTAAACAGCGTAAAACTAAACAAAATGACGTCGCAGAGGGACACGTCACCTCGCTACCAACTGCTGATTCACAAACCAGCAGCTGAATAAAACAACGCATCAGATCTCTCAACAGTTGAAATTCGCGCTAACTCACCAACTGCTGAATCTCCTAGCGCTAATCCAAAATGCTGTCGTTCAAACATAACTAAACGACGTAGATTCTTCCTCGCACTACAGTACAAGATCTGAAATCCACGTCAGCATTGCTGCTGCTTCCTACCAAAACGCAACAACTGATATACCAACAGCTGACGCGATCGCGCAACTACAGGAACGTTGACTCGCATTGACATCTGATGGTAGTAACAAACAGAATTTCCCCAAGACATCTGCTACCACGAAACGGAGTCGCATCATGCCTGCGCCACATTCAACAGAACCTCTTACGTCAGCAGATCTCTCACTAGCGCTAGGCCAAAACGGCGTTGTACAAAATAATCTAAACGACGACGTTTTGTACTCACTACTAAAACACGCTGGCAGACTTCTAAACAGTACTAGCACTTGCTGATTTTTCCTATTTGATCAGATCTCTCCACAAATCTGAATTCTTAAAATCCGATTAATTCCACATATTAATCTTTTCTAAATTTCGGGTCTCACAGGAATATCTATTGAATTGCAGAGCGATTTCAAGAAAGGAAAGAGCGGCAACATCTCTTCTGACGAGCTGACAGATTGCACGACATCTGTGGACGCCAAGATATCTAGGGCTGAGCAAGGCTAAGCCTTAGGGAAAAATGGAAGAGATTCTGTGAATTGAATCCTCCATTGATCCTCTGGTCCTAATCAATGAGAACTTTTGATAAGCATAGATTTTTCAAAATATCATGCATACAGAGTGTTTTCGAGAAAACTGTCTCCTTGTGCATAATGTCCTTATTTCCAAAATAAAATCACCCCGCTGTTCTGTTGAGGGGGAGTTTTGATTTTAAATATTAAGGGGAGACATGATTTCAAACTCTTTTTGATTCCCACAAAAAGGGGGAGAAATATTTTCTTAGCATAAACATTCGTGCATATGTTTATTCAGGCTTTGTGTAAATCAAAAAGGGGGAGATTTTTGGATCTGTGTTTACAATCAGAATCTGAATTTTGAAATACACAAAACCTGCTGATTATTTAATAACAGTTTAATTAATATGTGCAGGTCTGACTTAGAGACGAATCAGCTAGCAGCAGTGAACTGAACCAAATCTGATACTGTAGCTGAACTAGATCTGAGAATTGAAAAATGCGATTTTGGAGGCCTAAACAAAGGAATTTGGCCAAAAAGCGGCTTAGCTCACTGAGTCTTGCTCGTTGGACCGTTTCGGAGGGGGTAGCACCGGTCTCGAGCAAAAATATGAACCTGCAACGGAAGCGAGCTGCTACAGTAGAGGATATCCAAGCTAGAACTGTAAGGGAACGCCCGAGATGGTCTAGCATAGGACAACTTAGCTGGTACAGTGAGGGGACGCCCGAGCTGATCCAGCAGAGCATAAACAGATCGCAAAGGACATCCAAGCTGAGAAAGAGCATGTGCAGATCAGCAATGAAGTGCAGAGCGGTTTAGCAATGAGCTGAGTTACCAAGTGAAGTATATGCTACAGCTGAGTGGTTCAATGAAAGAAGAAACCAGCTGGGAAGCAAGCTCAGTGCAAACCAGCTGGGTGAGATCAGTTGAGTGACCAGCCCATGGTTCAGCAAACAGCTCGGAGAACAGAGACCATCTCCGACGAACAAAGCAGTTTGAACACAAGTATTGTGGAGATTGCATTGTATTAGTTCAAACTGATTTGATTCGTCTTGTCCACATTAATTACAGCTCGGAGAACAGAGACCATCTCCGACGAACAAAGCAGTTTGAACACAAGTATTGTGGAGATTGCATTGTATTAGTTCAAACTGATTTGATTCGTCTTGTCCACATTAATTACAAAATTCTCGTACTCAAAGTCAGCAAAGGCTGCAACATTAAATGTGGACAGAGCTCAAAGTCATAAAGCCTGCAGAAGCATTAAATGCAAAGGATACAAGGTACAACTATGTCAGAGCTTTTCAGAAGACTTTCCAACGGGAAGAAACTTGTGTCCAACGGCTACAATCTGCACAGAGGCTATATATATAAAGCAGAGCATGAGCAGCAGAACAAGTGTGTGCAGGAGCAAAAACAGATTAATCAAGTCTACTGCATAACACAGGGAAGACATCAAGAAACCAGCTCGGAGAGGAGCACTTCCCAGTGTGTGAGAATACATTTGAGAGTGAGCGTACACTGTATATTTATCACACGCATATTCACTCACATATGAGAGCTGAGAGCTAAAATTTAGTGCTGAGTGAATCAGATCAAATACTTTCATTGTAGTCTTTGGACAGAGACGTTAAACAAGTCTAGTTGTCTTTTGCACTGAGACGTAAAAGAAGTGTTTGTAGCCTTTCTCACTGAGGCGTAAAAGAAGTGTTGTTAGTCACACAGCTTGCGGGCTTAGTGTGCGGTGGTTGATGCTAGGAGTTCTTGTGGCTGCGGGTCGTTGGAGTGGGTTGTAGCGTAGGGATGCTGCAATCAAAGTCTTCTAGTGATATCCTTCCCGATTGTGGAAGAAGGGGACTCACTGAGGCGTAAAGAAGTGTTGTTAGTCACACAGCTTGCGGGCTTAGTGTGCGGTGGTTGATGCTAGGAGTTCTTGTGGCTGCGGGTCGTTGGAGTGGGTTGTAGCGTAGGGATGCTGCAATCAAAGTCTTCTAGTGATATCCTTCCCGATTGTGGAAGAAGGGGAGACGTAGGAGAGTTTGCTCCGAACTTCCTGAAACAAATCAGCGTATCTTCTTTTCTGCTTTACTGCATTCATACATACGCATTGAATATTTAACTGTACATAAAACTTTTTAAATGGCTTTCGAATTTTAGAGTGCAGTTTGAGTTATTTTCGCATGATTTATATTCATTACTCAATATGTATCTCAGTGCACAAGTATTCAAGAACACTGAGCTATTGCAGCTCAAGATAAGTTAACCAGATCGTTCGGCTGTGTGTCGAGCTGGTTTCAGCACCCAGCTGGAACCAGCATGTTTAGCGCTTGCTCTGTATAGAGCTGGTTTCAACGACCAGCTGAAACCAGCTTGATTCTTGAAACCCGGTTCAATGACTAGCTGAATCCTGCGTCTTAGCATTCGTTATGGTTACACCCTCTAAGTACTGATTATTGTCAAAATAACAAGTATACTGTGAGACCTAGAAATGTGATTAAGATTAGTTTTTGGGATTAATCGGTTTTTATAGATTTATTGTGGTTCTGATTTCTGTTTGTGTGTTTGGGTTGCATTTTCGGGTCAGAAATCACATTTAGAGCAATTCTGGAAGTTTTCGTATTTTTGAGTTTTGGGAAACAGAAATGCTGACGTGGACTTTGACGTTGGTGATATCTGTTGGCAGCAAGTTCCTGTAGCGAAGGAGCTTGTACGTCGTCGTTTTGGATGAAGTCTGTTGGCAGCGATTGTTGTTGTATTAGAAGTTAAACGTCGTCGTTTATATTAGTGGAGGCGACGTCGTATAGGTTTAGCAATTACTGTTGGTAGAAAGGATGACGTAGGTCGTGCGACGTCGTTTTATTTTGTTGAAACGCAGCGTTTTGGGTGTTATGTATGGTGTTAGCTGTTGGTCGCGTTAGGAATTTACTGTTAGGAATCTGTTGAGTTGTTTTATCCAGTCGCTAGTTTAGATGATCAGCTGTCGACAAATATGGTGACGTATCCTATGCGACGTCGTTTGGTTAAGTTGTTGCGACGCCGTTTTGATTTGTATTGTTTGAGGGATTCAGTCGTTGGTTGAGTGAACAGTGTGTCGAATGATTTTTCGTTGGTGAACATCTCTAACGTTGCTGCTGGCAACTGCGGGTTTTTATATTGTGGAGACTGCGTCGTCTGGTTTTGTCGGTGGAATTTACTCCTGTTGCTGGTAGCAGTTGAGAAGTGTATATATAGGAAGACTTGGTCTTCGATTTGAGATAATAGATCCCATACTTAGCGAAATATTCTCTCGATTGTTGACCTCTGTTTCTCGAACCCTAGTACTGTTCACCGTGAGCTTCTCCGACGAATTCCCGTCGATTCCGGCCACCGTTTGTCACGTTCGAGGTAGATTTGGACTCCTCTCTTGAAGCTCTTTTGATTGTTAGCTCTTTTGGAGGCTGTAGTGGGCTGGAGAAAAATCTCGAAGCTACTGTCTTTCGACCGTGTGGTTGTGCGTTCAGGTAGCCTTTCAAATTTGTGATTAGATCTTGTTCCTAGCTTTGTTTTAAGCTTCATGTTGAGTTGTATGGGTTTTTTAGTTGCTGGTCGAGTTGTTGCTCCCAGCCAGTGATTGGCCGTGAGTTTCTGTTAGTGTTTCCCTGAAACCATTTGTGCGTATGTTTAGCAGGTGTTGGAATCAGATCTCTCGGGCCTGTATTTGTGGTAATTGTGCTCGGAATTAAGGTACGGGTTGAGCTTGTATTACAGCAAGGTTACGGCTGGAATAATTTCTGAGATTGCTGTTGGTGGAATTGAAGTTTACTTGGTTGTTGTTTTGTACACTGCCGTGTATGATTGTTGTGCATATGTTATATGCTTGCTGTTTTAGTTGCATACACGCATTTGTATATCATTCCATCAGTTGTTGCAGCCATTGCCTTGTTTCGTTGTTGTTGCTCTGTTGTACAAGGATGCGAGGGAGAGCGATGATTCCGCACTCTCATCTCCCTGCTGGGATTTGTTAGCCCCTATGCGTTGAGTGGTGAGCTTTTGAGCTACCACAGTTCATAGGTTGGGCAACGGCAGGTTGAGCGGTTGATGCATCTGGTATTGGTGGGCGAGTAGGGGCGAGCGGGTAGCGTCCGCACTCCTGCACTCACCGTGGCCACATACTCTGTTGCAGATTTCGTTGAGCTATGCATTGCGTTCTTTGGCTCCCCTCCTTGGTTGTAGCCTTCGACTGTTGCCCCTCATTTCATGCATAGCATCTGCATTTTATTCTTGCTGTTTAATGCTGTTTATAGTTGCTCTCCATACTGGGGTTTGACCCCATGTCCCTCCGGGGCTTGGTTTGTTTTCCTTGTTGTCTTGTTTTCAGGGAACCCAGGTTTCACAGCTGGTAGTGGGTTTAACCCAGCTGGAGGTGCCCCAGGTGGTGGCTAGAGTATATCCCAGTAGCGTATAACATATATTTATGTATCAGCATTGTTAGCTAGGGGATGCCCTGTGCTTTGGGGTTGTATTTGTTGATTGGAGTCTGATACTTGTGTTGATGCTATACTGTTTTTACTTGGCTGGTTTTGCAACTGGGATTATATTTTTAGTATGATTTTACTCTGTTGTGAGCAAGAGAGAGGCATGACATATACAGAGGGTTAAATCGATCCCCAACAAGTGGTATCAGAGCATGTTGTTCTTGAATAGTGCATTTTTTTCGAAAATTGTTAAACATCTTTAAAATATTTGTCTGCTCTGATAGTCGTTCGAAAGCCTGTCTATGCTGCAAAATTTTTAAGATTTTCAAAACTCATTATACTGACAGGGGGAGGAATTTCTATTGAATTGCAGAGCGATTTCTCGAAAGGAAAGAGCGACAACATCTCTTCTGACGAGCTGATAGGATCAATATGGCTCGAAAAATAGGCCTACGATTTCAGAAGGGGGGGTTTGAATGAACTCCTTGGTATTTTTAATATTTTCGAAACCTCTAAAATGATTTTTACAAGCACTCGCTTAACTTAAATCCGAGTTACCAGATTTAAGGTATCTCAGTTTTAATGCTGATTTCTTGGCTAACAGTAAATGTGCAGAAATAAGCCAGTCAATCCGTGAACAGTTAAAGCTCAAATAAATGCGATAATGTAAAAGTATAAGGTCGAGAATTTGTTTATGAAAGTTCGGATATCAATATCCTACGTCTCCCCTTCTTCCTTTTCAAGAAGGTTCCACTAGAAGATTTGATGAGTACAACCTCTGTAAACACCCAATCACCGAGCCTCGCTACAGGTGAACTCCTAGAAACTCCCAACAACAAGCAGATGTAACTGCTGAATACAACACTTAGAGTTTCTATCAAACGGCTTTGTGTAGCTCGTTTGTTACAGACTCAACAATGAATGATACAATGGAATGCAAAGCTATTGAGACTGTAAATCTTCTGGTTTTAACAATAAAACTCGATTACACAAGGTAACCAGAAGATGTATCTCAAAGGTAATATATGTGAAGGCTTGAACTATGAAGTGTTCTTCGAGATTAGGATACTGGACTTAGAACAATTTCTGCAATATAAATTTCCAGTAGCTGTTTTTTCTTTAGGAAGATAACTTCAATAGACGAGAATGAGCCAGAGAGGGAGAGTAAGCGAGAGCTTATTTGTAGCGCCCCAAAATCCATAAGACCACAAATTCACTATCTTTTTAATTCGAGATTCATTTCTAATTCCAGATCTCAGCTTGTTTGTTTGATTGAAAAGCTGACTTCTTATTTTCTAGATGCGAGACATGGTGCAGGGTCTGATCAGCTGTTACTCCAAGCATCAGCTGGGTAATTTTGGAGGTTGAAAATAAAATGAATTTCGAATGGGAGGATGGCTTTTATTATCAATGTTTGTAAGAAAAATATTTATTTTCATCAAAGAAACCATAGGAAAATCGCTGCGGTTCTTGGAGAAACTTGCTTCTAGACCTGCTGTGTTTTCGTGTTCTCCTGTATTGAGGCAAGTAAATTGGATTCTTGCTACACCATGAAAGAATACGTATTGTTTTTACTTCGTTTCGAAATTCCTTGCCTAAGTTATGTTTAATATCAGCCTTTGCTCATATTTTGCTGATATTGAATTGTATGTTTAATGATTGGGTTCACAGTGAGTGTAGGTTTGGAATTAAAACAGTATTTTATGGAGTTGATGATGTTGATTTTGAAACACTGAGCATTTCAGATTCCAACTCATGAAAATTATGAAGTTCTTCTTTTCTTGGTGAATGACAGCGTCAGAATTTGACTCCACGAAGTTGGAAATGCTAGTCGAACCATAACTAAGTCTGGTTTGATAGGTGAATTCTAATATTGTGGATGTTGTTCATGACGTTATCGCATTTCATAACCATCAGCTGGTTTACTGTTCATATCATATTTCATAACCATCAGCTGGTTAACTGTTCATATCGTATTTCATAACCATCAGCTGGTTTACTGTTCATATCACATTTCATAACCATCAGCTGGTTTACTGTTCATATCGCATTTCATAACCATCAGCTGGTTACTATTGCTTGCGACTGGTTTTTCTTGCGACTGTAACTGTTGCTTGCGACTGGTTTTGCTTGCGACTGGTTACTGTTGCTTGCGACTGGTTTTGCTTGCGACTGGTTACTGTTGCTTGCGACTGGTTTTGCTTGTGACTGATTCCTTCCCCTAAGTACCTCACTACTGATTCACATCCAGCGTCTGGTTTTCTTTCAACTGCTGATTGCCCTTACCCAACGACTGGTTGTTCTTGAACCAACGACTGGTTGATCTACTGTTACTCCGTTGACCCGATTAATTGTGTTGACCACCGATATATATATATATCCATCGACTGTTTTTATTGCCAAAAACTGGAATTTATCCCAACAACGGATCACCTATGTCTCAGCTGGATGCTCAGTGAAAGAAAATGATTTTTGAAGGAAGTATGAGTTTTAAAAAAAAAATGAAGCGAACCCCGATGTTAAGTTTCGAATTTATCTCAGAAGTTGTTTAAAGGAAGAAATGTTCAGACTTTAGGATTTATGGTGAAGATAACAGACGATCCGTATGGGAAGGGTGAGTAGCAGACGAGGGGTCGGTTGCCCCTTCATATTGGGTGAGATTTCACCATATAGTAACTGATATCAGTAGCCATTCGATCGAGTGCAATGGGACCTAATAGAGCATAAGTTTATGATGAATAATGTTTTATGACTTCCTTTAAACTATGATGTCTTATGTTTTACACCTGCATATTGTGCTTTTTACTCTCAGTTTTTCTTGCTGAGCCCCTAGGCTCACTAGCTTTCTTGGTACAGGTGAGTCGGTGCCGGAGCAGATGGGAGGTGGAGTTTGAACCAGTAGCGACGTGTTAGTGTTTATCGAAGGCCTGCGTTTCCGCGATGTTCATTTTGTATTTTGCTGTTTTTGTTGTCTTTGATCTTAGTCAAATCTGTATTGAGATCCGTTACAACAAAAATGAATTCAAATAGAGTTCAATAGTTGTAATATCGCGACTTCGTATTTTGTACTTAGAAATTGTAATGAAATCTGATTTTAATTTCTTTGCGCCAACGGCTGTACTTTGATTTTATTTGAAGGCCTGCGTTTCCGCGATGTTCATTTTGTATTTTGCTGTTTTTGTTGTCTTTGATCTTAGTCAAATCTGTATTGAGATCCGTTACAACAAAAATGAATTCAAATAGAGTTCAATAGTTGTAATATCGCGACTTCGTATTTTGTACTTAGAAATTGTAATGAAATCTGATTTTAATTTCTTTGCGCCAACGGCTGTACTTTGATTTTATTTTGAGCAAGGCAATACAGCTTGTTATATTTATTATTCAGCCCTTCTATTTTTCTTTTATTTCCTTTTCTTTGATCCCGTGATTCCCATGGGGATTGGGCGTCACAAACATGGTATCAGAGCATGGTCCAGAGATAAACACACGCACTCCTCGCTGGAACAGATTTCATCGACCGTCTCTTCGGGGCAGTGAGTTTTCTTTTATGTTTAGAGCATGTATTTTTTATTCTTGCATGTTCTGATGTTCTTATACGGTGGATTACGGGCTATAGATTAAGATGTCTGGACGAGGAAGAGGGAGGAATATCCCAGTAGATGAATCCAGTCCTGATAGTAACGCTAGTATTGCCAAACTTCTAAGGTTGCTGGTAGAACAGCAGGGGAGAGGCAATGGTCAATCCTCCAGTAGTAGAGGACCTAGAAATGATGACCCTCAAGAACGATTTTGAAGACAGAAGCCGAGTGAGTTTAGCGGCACAACAGATCCGTTTGTCGCCGAAAGCTGGATTAAATCAATGGAAGTGATATTTGAGTATCTCCAGACACCCGACATAGAAAGATCTAGATGCGCAATTTACATGTTCAGGGATGATGCGATGCTCTGGTGGGAAGGAGCAAAGCTTACAGTAGATGTGACGAATATACCCTGGGAAGAATTTAAGAGAGTATTCTTCGAACAGTATTTTACAGAGGATAAGAGGTCTGAATTGAAAAGAGAGTTCTTGATGATCAAGCAAGGGGAAATGACTGTCCAGGAATATGTTCGAAAGTTTGAACGTGGATGTTATTTTGTACCGTTGATTGGAGCTGATCCTAAGGAGAAATTGCGACATTTTGTCGATGGATTGAAACCAGCGCTCTGGCATGATGTGAGACTGGTAGAACCAAAGGATTATCGAGGAGCGGTGGACAAGGCCCTAAGAAATGATCAAGATTGGAAGGCTGTTGTGTAAGAGCGACAGCTGAAGAGACAGGCCTTCCAGCAGAAAGACCAGCAACCACCCAAGAAGCCATATAAGAATCAGCAGCGGTCGCAGGAACAAAAGCCTCAAGAGCAGAAACCTTTGGTTGTGCAACCCATTAGCGCAGTTTCAGCAGTTGGAAGTAGACCTCAGTGCCCCAAGTGCCAGAATAACCACCTTGGTCCTTGTAGAAAGGGTCAGAATGTTTGTTACAGATGTGGATTGCCGAGGCATGTTATTAAGGACTGCCCGAAGACGAAACAGTTGGTGACCAGTAGAGCTTACGTCACGACGACTGAGAAAGCCAATCCAGACTCTACAGTGGCTACGTGTAAGATCTTGAGCGCTGGAATTCCTTCTTTAGCTCTTATAAATTCAGGTGCGACGTATTCCTTTATAGCAGCGGATTTTGCTAAGAAATTACCTGTTAAACCTGACCAGTTGACCATGGAATTTTGCGTGACTGTTCCCTCTGGGGAAGAGCTGATATCTCATGATTTGTTTCGTAACCTAGAACTTAGGCTTCAAGGGAATTTAGTTACTGCTGATTTAATTGTTTTACCTATGCCTGAGTTTGATCTTATTCTAGGAATGGATTGGTTGACCAAATACGGAGTCGTGATAGAATTCAAGCTTAGAACCGTAGTGGTAAAACCTCCAAGAGGAGACTGGTTCACATTCGAGGCTAGTCATATGTGTAAAATCCCTCGAATTATTTCAGCTCTTAAGGCCCATAGTTGTTTGAGGAATGGGGGAGTAGGTTTTTGATAAGTTTATCATCTTTAGCAGCTTCTAGCAAGCCCCAGCTTTCAGATGTTGAAGTAGTGAGCGAATTCCCCGAGGTCTTTCCAGAAGACATATGTGGACTGCCACCTGATAGGGAACTGGAATTTGCAATTGATTTAGTGCCAGGAGCAGCACCCGTTTCTAGACCACCTTATCATCTTGCTCCATCAGAGATGAAAGAACTAAAGGAGAAAATACAAGAGCTGCTGGACAAGGGCTTTATTCGACCAAGTACGTCACCGTGGGGAGCCCCTGTTTTGTTTGTCAAGAAGAAGGACGGGAATCTAAGGCTGTGTATAGACTATAGAGAGTTGAACAAGTTGACAATTAAGAATAAATATCCTTTGCCTAGAATAGAGGACCTGTTTGATCAGTTGAAGTGATCGATAGTTTTATCTAAGATCTATTTAAGGTCTGGTTATCACCAATTGAAGATAAACAAGCAGACATCTACAAAACAGCCTTTAGAACACGTTATGGCCATTATGAATTTTTGGTAATGCCCTTCGGACTCACTAACGCACCCTCAGATTTTATGGACTTGATGAACAGAGTTTTCCAACCATTTTTAGATCAGTTTGTAGTGGTGTTTATCGATGATATTTTGGTGTATTCCATGAATAGACTTGAGCACGCAAACCATTTAAGAACAGTGATTCAGATTTTGAAAGACAAGAAATTGTTCGCCAATTTTAGTAAGTGTGATTTTTGGTTGGAGAAAGTGTCTTTCCTTGGACATATTATATCCAAAGATGGATTGGAAGTGGACCCAGCAAAGGTGGAAGCCGTTCGCGACTGGCCGGTACCAACCTCTATTTTTCATACGATGGCATAATCAGATTTCAAGGAAGAATTTGGGTGCCACAAGTGGATACTTTGAGATCAGATTTTATGGAAGAAGCTCATACAGCCCCATACTCTGTGCATCCGGGAAGTACTAAAATGTATAAAGACCTTCAGAAGTTGTACTGGTGGCCGGGTTTGAAAAGAGATGTCGCCAAATTTGTTTCTGAATGCTTAACGTGTCAACTGGTGAAAGCTGAACACCAGCGACCAGCAGGGATGTTGAATCCGTTGCCTATTCCGGAGTGGAAATGGGAATGTATTGCTATGGATTTTGTGATTGGATTACCTAGGACTGCCAAGGTTATAATTCTATTTGGGTTATTGTAGATAGGCTTACGAAATCTACTCATTTCCTGCCAGTGAAAACAACCTACGACATGATTAGATATGCAGATTTGTATGTGAAAGAAATCATCAGACTTCACGGTGTTCCTGTATCGATTGTATCTGATAGCGATTCCAATTTCACGTCTGCATTTTGGAGAAGTCTGCATCAAGATTTGGGAACAAAGTTAACCTTTAGTACAGCCTTTCATCCCCAAAACGATGGACAGTCGGAAAGAGTGATCCAGATTTTAGAGGATTTACTCCGAGCATGTATTATAGATTTCCCAGAAAGTTGGCATTCGAAATTACCATTGGTGGAATTTGCGTATTACAACAGTTTTCAAGCTTCCATTCAGATGGCACCATACGAAGCTCTATATGGACGTAAATGTTGAACGCCTCTTCATTGGGATGAGATAGGAGAGCGAGATGGTCTAGGACCAGACTTGGTAGAGCAGACAGTGAACGTTGTTAGAAAAATAAAGGAACGGATGAAAGCTGCTCAAAGCCGACAAAAGAGTTATGCAGACAATACACGAAGAGAACTAAGTTTTGACGTTGGTGATCACGTCTTTTTGAAAGTAGCTCCATTGAAGGGAGTGATGCGTTTTGGAAAAAAGGGAAAATTGAGTCCCAGGTATATAGGTCCCTATGAGATTCTGGACAGAGTAGGAACTTTGGCCTATCGATTAGCATTGCCGCCGCATCTATCTTCAATACATAATGTATTTCATGTATCAGCTTTGAGGAAGTACGTTCCCCACTCATCGCACATATTGAATATTGAACAAGTCCATTTAGCACCAGATTTGAGTTATGAAGAGAAACCTGAGAAGATTCTTCTTAGGGAAATTAGAAAGCTGAGGAACCGCAGCATCCCAATGATTAAAGTTCAGTGGTCGAATCAAACCGAACGAGAAGCTACGTGAGAGACGGAATCTGATATGCGTAGTCGTTACCCAGATTTGTTCGGTAAGTAAATTTCGAGGACGAAATTTTTATAAGGTGGGTAGAGTTGTAGCGCCCCAAAATCCATAGGACCACAAATTATCATCTTTTTAATTCGAGGATTCATTTCTAATTCCAGATCTCAGCTTTTTTGTTTGATTGAAAAGCTGACTTCTTATTTTCTAGATGCGAGACATGGTGCAGGGTCTGATCAGCTGTTAATCCAAGCATCAGCTGGGTAATTTTGGAGGTTGAAAATAAAATGAATTTCGAATGGGAGGATGGCTTTTATTAAAATGAAAGTATCGTTTTAACAAATTAAAATAGTGACAGGGGATTTTTAATAAATTCTGGAGAAGTATGTGTGGAATACCATGCCTACTCAAGTGTTTTTCCCCTTTTACAAGTTAGACTCCCATGCCTATGGTACATTGGACTATAAGTTCAATGTTTGTAAGAAAAATCGTTACTTTCATCAAATAAACCATAGGAAACTCGCTGCGGTGCTTGGAGAGACTTGCTGCTAGACCTGCTATGTTTTCGTGTTCTCCTGTATTGAGGCAAGTAAATTTTATTCTTACTACACCATGAAAGTATATGTATTGTTTTACTTCATTTCGAAATTCCTTGCCTAAGTTATGTTTAATATCAGCCTTTGCTCATAATTTGCTGATATTGAATTGTATGTTTAATGATTGGGTTCACAGTGAGTGTAGGTTTGGAATTAAAACAGTATTTTACGGAGTTGATGATGTTGATTTTGAAACACTGAGCATTTCAGATTCCAACTCATGAAAATTATGAAGTTCTTATTTTCTCGGTGAATGACAGCGTCCGAATTTGACTCCACGAAGTTTGAAATGCAAATCAAACCAGAACTAAATCTGGTTTGATAGGTGAATTCTAATATTGTGGATGTTGTTCATGACGTTATCGAATTTCATAACCATCAGCTGGTTTACTGTTAATATCGTATTTCATAACCATCAGCTGGTTTACTGTTCATATCATATTTCATAACCATCAGCTGGTTTATAGTTCATATCGTATTTATGCAAATCAAACCAGAACTAAATCTGGTTTGATAGGTGAATTCTAATATTGTGGATGTTGTTCATGACGTTATCGAATTTCATAACCATCAGCTGGTTTACTGTTAATATCGTATTTCATAACCATCAGCTGGTTTACTGTTCATATCATATTTCATAACCATCAGCTGGTTTATAGTTCATATCGTATTTCATAACCATCAGTTGGTTTACTGTTCATATCGCATTTCATAACCATCAGCTGGTTACTGTTGCTTGCGACTGGTTTTGCTTGCGACTGGTTACTGTTGCTTGCGACTGGTTTTGTTTGCGACTGGTTACTGTTTCTTGAGACTGGTTACAGTTGCTTGCGACTGGTTTTGCTTGCGACTGGTTACTGTTGCTTGCGACTGGTTTGCTTGCGACTGATTCCTTCCCCTAAGTACCTCACTACTGATTCACATCCAGCGTCTGGTTTTCTTTCAACTGCTTATTGCCCTTACCCAACGACTGGTTGTTCTTGAACCAACGACTGGTTGATCTAATTTTACTCCGTTGACCCGATTAATTGTGTTGACCACCGATATATATATATATATATCCATCGACTGTTTTTCTTGCAAACAACTGGAATTTATCCCAACAACTGATCACCTATGTCTCAGCTGGATGCTCAGTGAAAGAATATGATTTTTGAATGAAGTATGAGTTTTAAAAAAAAATGAAGCGAACCCCGATGTTAAGTTTCGAATTTATCTCAGAAGTTGTTTAAAGGAAGAAATGTTCAGACTTTAGGATTTATGGCAAAGATAACAGACTGTCCGTATGGGAAGGGTGAGCAGCAGACGAGAGGGCCGGCTGCCCCTTCATATTGGATGAGATTTCACCATATAGTAACTGATATCAGTAGCCATTCGATCGAGTGCAATGGGACCTAAGTACAGCTTCTGAGCCATAAATCTAACGAAAATGATAACGCTGGGATTTGATTTTAATTCCAGAACAGAAGTTTATGATGAATAATGTTTTATGACTTCCTTTAAACTATGATGTCTTATGTTTGACACCTGCATATTGTGCTTGTTAATCTCAGTTTTGCTTGCTGAGCCCCTAGGCTCACTAGCTTTCTTGGTGCAGGTGAGTCGGCGCCGGAGCAGATGGGAGGTGGAGTTTGAACCAGTAGCGACGTGTTAGTGTTTATCGAAGGCCTGCATTTCCGCGATGTTCATTTTGTATTTTGCTGTTTTTGTTGTCTTTGATCTTAGTCAAATCTGTATTGAAATCCGTTACAACAAAGATGAATTCAAATGGAGTTCAATAGTTGTAATATCGCGACTTCGCATTTTGTACTTCGAAATTGTAATGAAATCTGATTTTAATTTCTTTGCGCCAACGGCTGTACTTTGATTTTATTTTGATGAAGGCAATACAGGTTGTTCTATTTATTATTCAAAGATGAATTCAAATGGAGTTCAATAGTTGTAATATCGCGACTTCGCATTTTGTACTTCGAAATTGTAATGAAATCTGATTTTAATTTCTTTGCGCCAACGGCTGTACTTTGATTTTATTTTGATGAAGGCAATACAGGTTGTTCTATTTATTATTCAGCCCTTCTATTTTCCTTTTATTTCCTTTTCTTTGATCCCGTGATTCCCATGGGGATTGGGCGTCACATTATTCAATTCAAAATACAGCTATTTATACCCTTCATCCACAACGGTCATTAAATCTCGCCAAGGAAAAAAAATCCCTTTTTGAATATGTTCATCGTACAACCGTATATCCTGCTCCACCAAATGGTAAATTGCGCTTCGTCAGGGCCAAATTATCGTCTTTCCATATTTGTGCAAACACCGTATAACGTCCTCTGTATACTGTGTACATTTTCCCAAAATAGCTCTGACATGGTTTCCTTAATTCCAGGCATTTGTACGATCCAATCGCAACCATTTATTCTTTCCAATTTAAACATTGATAGCTCTTGAATCTTTTAGTAAAATACGCCTGAAATTTCTTACTGTTAAAACAGTTCTTCTCCTTGAAGAAGATGACTGTCTTATCGCTGATTGTGTCTTCGAAGCCGTCATCTACTGAATATGAAGAGAACTGAGTATATGCAACAACTGAATACTTGCGACTACTGAAAATATACTGTTCCAAGTTTGAGTCGAACACTACTGATAACGTCAAGCCTGATGTTCACTGATAGCACTGTAACCCTTTCTGAAATACTATCTGTTTAAACACTCAAAGTCTGAATACAACTACTTGAGACAATATCACGGAATCTGTTACTGAGTTGTCTGAATACTTTCAATGCTGAAAACCTGACAGAATCTGAACCTCTGAGTACTTTGCTCTGAAACAGATTTCTCACTGTAGCTTCTACAACAAATCTGAATAGCCTCAAGTCTGATAACTATCCCGAAAACTGAATACTTGACTCGATGTCTTAACAGCTCCTGAATGGTCAACTCATTTGTCAACGCTTAGCTCAGATCTCTCGAAACTAGAAAACTATAACTAGAAAGCATGACGTCACGAGATCTGAAAAGTTCAATTCTCTTGTCTTCTGTGAAACTTTCAATGAAGTCACGGAATCTGAAATCTTCAATTCATTAACTTCTGCGAATACTCTCAAGATCAGTTCTCAGTCTTATTTTGTTATCACCAAAACTTATAAATTTTATCTTAACAATTTTCCCCTTTTTGGTGATGACAAAACTTAGCAGCCTTTGACTTGAAAGATGACAATAATACATTGTTCTAAGTCTGCTTAAATATATTCAACAAGATTCATGGTACAAAAGATTTGTACAAGACTGAGAAACCAAAAACTTGTAACTATCCATATTCAGTTTTATTCATTAAGCCAATATCTCCAACTTTTCTGCCTCGATCCACTACTTCCTCCACTGGTTCCGCTTTTTCTTGAAGGCTCACTCTTGCTACCACCACTACCAGGAGGAGGTTGACCTCGGCCATGGCTGCTACATTCTTTCCCCTTTTTGTCGTTCAGCAAGATTAGTGCCAAGAGAAGCCAATTGTCCCTGTGTGTCCACACGGAACTCCAGTAGATCATTACGAATAACAGCCAACTTGTCATCAAATTCCTTAGATAAATCAGCTTTTAGATACTTGACGTCCTTACGAAGATATGCCAAATTGGTCGTTACAAAAGCATTCTGAGCGCGAACTGCTTTCTTAAATTCAATGAATTCAACCGATAAAGCAGTTGTGTCAGTGTGAGCTCCCTGCCGAATACTTTTAAAAATTCTTCGAAATAATTTGTTCTTGTTCAACACGGGCCTCGGGAGCAGCTTTCTCGTAACTATCAATCTTTGAAAATATAGCATTTTGGAGATCGCCAATTTTGCTCTGTGTGCACAGCTGCTTGATAGAATTCTCAGAAATAGAAGTGCGAGGCAGTGCAAACTGTTCATTGATATCTGTAGCAGTGGCAGTAACATGTTCAATGGTCTGTTCAACAGCAGTTGCAGTGCCCTGAGGAATGTCATCTGTAAAGTGCATAGAGGAAGCAGAAGATGAAATCTGATGTGGAGAGGAAGGAGCAAAATCTGCAGGAGCTGAAGAAATATCTACAACCGGAGAGATCTGTGCACTGAAATCTGGAATAACTGAATCTAAGATCTGTATACGGTAAGAAACATTATCAACAAATCTTCTCGGAATGATGAATTCACCCAAAACTGGTCCTATCGGAACGATATCTGTACAAACAGTAAAACTACAAACTGTCTTCAAACACCCAAACATTGAATACCGCAAAATTTCTGTACATACCCTGTACCAACCCCAAGTTTTAACAGGAAGAGGTGTAGAAGCACTCAAACATCGAACTGGCTAAAAGAATAGGCAGATCGGTGCTAGATATTCTAATGAAGTCCACTGGGGAAACTGTACCATGAGTTTAGAAACAGAGGTCTCATATTCGTGTACCCATCGGTCATAACCATATTCCACCACCCAAACATCTCCAATTCGTCTCAAAAGACGAATCCAGCAGGTCGAAATAATGATTTTGTGATTTCTGGGAATGTAAAAACCACGATCAAAAGTACCTTCAAATTACATTGAGCAGAACGGCCTTGTCCATTGTACCCCATGTGTCTGTCTCTGCATCAGCAAATGTTTGACAGAACTACTATGAGCAACTGATAGTATATCTAAAATCTGAAGCGCCATTACTGATTAGTCCTCACGACTCGAAACGTCATTGAGACTCTACATGATAGGCGTCTCACTTTGACCCATTTTCCGACTCACTTGGGGTCATAAGGCGTCGGGATTAGGTGAGACCCCGATGCATGTAGGAGTCGATGTATCGTTGTCGAGGATTCACCGCTCGCAGACATGCGTGGATATCCTATGCTATCTGAGGGGATAATAGTGTATAAATCTCTGGCCAGAGTACTAAAAGTGTTTTAGGTAAATGTGTTTACCTAGTTACACTCGCGATGTCACTATTCGATCTCCAAGATGTATGCATAACTATCGGATCTTTAGCGACTCTCGATTTACCAATGGTCGTTGATCTGATCGGGATATATGGATTGAAAAGACCGTACTGTACGCTAACCACGACCAAATGGTTCTTGCAGGCACTATCAGTGATACCTAGGGGATCATGGGACGATGTTGCTAGACGCTCTTACCATGATCCGATGGGCAAGTCCAGAATTGTGATTCCGGAGTCGCAATGGTTGTGGGCCCACGGCTAGCTGTATCCCTGAACCATTGAGGGTCACACAAGTACTGGACTCGAGATTCCCGCACGGATACTGAGCTCAATGTGTTGAGCATGGGAAGAGGATTTTGGGGAGTGCGACTTCCTAAAAGTCAACAGGGGTCAAATCGTGATTTCCCGCTGTTGAGGGGCAAAACGGTCATTTTGCACTGGGGTTCTGAAAAATGGTTTTTCAAACGGCTAGCTGTATCCCTGAACCATTGAGGGTCACACAAGTACTGGACTCGAGATTCCCGCACGGATACTGAGCTCAATGTGTTGAGCATGGGAAGAGGATTTTGGGGAGTGCGACTTCCTAAAAGTCAACAGGGGTCAAATCGTGATTTCCCGCTGTTGAGGGGCAAAACGGTCATTTTGCACTGGGGTTCTGAAAAATGGTTTTTCA
>KV009585.1:285968-320871 GCA_001598015.1 Dorcoceras hygrometricum
TGCAATCGGAAACTACTTTTCAGGGGGCATGGATGGCTGATATTATTTGGGTCCATGATCGCTTGATTGGGCTCCGTGTACCCACTAAAGAAACCTGTTTTCTCGATTTCATTAGAGGGTGGTGAAATCGTTAAAATAGTGGGAGGGTAATTCATAAAACTAAATGACCATGTTTTATGTCTTAGCGTCTATTATTATATAGTTAGTGATGTATGTCCGTTTTCCTTCAGTATAACTGCATATAAAATGGTTTCGATGAGAAACCCGCTTGCTGCTATACTGGATAGCAACAAGTTCACCGGTCTGAACTACCAAGACTGGCTCCGCAACCTCAATCTTGTATTGGCTTCGGAGAAACTTCTTTATGCGATAGAGAAGAGTCCTCCGAAGGAAGCCCCTGCCGATATCAGCCCTGAGAAGCTGGTAACGCTTAAACAATGGTGGGACGACGAGGTTAAAGCTCGATGCTATGTGATGGCATCGATGTCCAATGAAATGCAACGGCGCTTTGAAAAGACAAAGTATGCTGCTGACATACTTTTTCATCTCAAAGAACTGTACGGGGAGAACTCTCGACATGAGAGGTTCACGGCTGTCAAGGAGCTTATGACAAGCCGCATGCGCGATGGGACTTAGGTCCGAGAGCATGGGGTTCGTATGATTGGGCTCGTTGAAAAGCTGTCGGGCCTTGATATCCCACTTCCACACGAGCTGTCGGTGGATGTACTTCTCCTCTCGCTACCCGCTGCATTTGACCCCTTTGTGGTCAACTTCAACATGAACAATCTGGAAGCCACCCTTGAAGAGGTGGTTAACATGCTTGTAGTGTTTGAAGGAACCATAAAGAAGGACAAACCCGTCCTCCTTATGGGCTCTTCTACGAAGAAGGGGCCCAGACGCAAGAGCAAGAAGCGTTCTGCTCCTGCGAAGGAGGAAAAGTCCGCCAAGTAGCCAAAGGCAAAGGCTTCCAAACCAAACAAGTCTGAGGATGTTTGCCACCACTGCCACAAGCCTGGGCATTGGAGGAGGAGGAACTGCAAGGAGTACCTCGATCAGTTGTGAACTGCGAAAGGTATGTTCTACATTGAAATAAATATGTCTCTTAATTCGACTTCTTGGGTACTTGATACCGGATGTGGATCTCACATCTGTAATGATTTGCAGGTGATGACAAGAAGCCGACGTCTTAGAGAGGGTGAGACCCACTTGAGACTTGGCAATGGAGCAAGAGTTGCTGCAGTAGCTATAGGAGATGTTTATTTATTTCAGTCTTCTGATTTTAAGTTGTTGTTGAGAAACGTTTTATTTGTTCCCAAATTAATAAAGAACATTATTTCTGTTTATATGCTTGATAGTGATGGATATTCTTGTATGTTTGCTAATTCGATTTTCAATATTTACAAGAATGAATGTTTAATCGGAATTGGGAACGCGAAAACGATTTATACCCCTTAAAATTAAAAGACGTTCCAACTCGCGATGTCGAAGCACACACAACAACGATTAAAAGGAAACACGATAACTTGAACCCAGCACAAATTTGGTACGCTAGGCTAGGTCATATTTCTCTAAGTAGGATGAACAAGTTAGTTAGGAGTGACATGTTTGATCTGTCAGACATTAACTCCATACCGACTTGTGAATCTTGTCTTAAGGGAAAGATGACTAAGCAACCCTTCAAGGGCAAGGGTGAGCATGCTCAAGGCCTATTGAATTTGATCCATACTGATGTGTGCGGCCCGTTTAGTATTGGTACTAAATATGGTCATACATACTTCATAACCTTTACCGACGATTACTCTAGGTATGGGTACTTGTACTTAATGAAGCACAAGTCTGAATCCTTTGAAAGGTTCAAAGAATTCAAGGCTGAAGTATAAAATAAATTAGGCAAAATTATTAAAGCACTTCGATCTGATCGAGGTGGTGAATACTTGAGTGCTGAATTTCAAGACTATCTAAAAGAGATGGGATTCTCGCACAGTGGACCCCTCCGGCCACACCACAGCTCAATGGTGAGCGTCGTAATCGGACCTTGTTGGACATGGTTCGATCTATGATGAGCTTCACTGAACTTCCTACCTCGTTTTGGGGCTATGCGCTCGAAACGACGGTAATGTTGTTGAACAATGTCCACACCAAGGCAGTGGATAAGACTCCATATGAGATATGGATGGGCAAACCACCCAAGTATTCATACATGAGGATTTGGGGATGTCCTGCTTACGTGAAGCAGACAGTGGGAGATAAGCTGGATAAGAGATCCATCTTATGCTACTTCATTGGGTATCCAAATAATTCCATTGGATACAACTTCTACTATCCCAGCGAAACAAAAGTGTTTGTTTCTAGGAATGCCACCTTTATGGAAAGGGAATTTATACTGGATAGAAATGGCAAAATAGTAGAACTCGAAGAGGTTCGAGATCCAATCGAAGTACCAGGTGAGTCTCGCGTACCTCCAGAGCCAATACCAGAAATGGTCGCACCTAGGAGATCCGAAAGGGTCCCTAGGGCTCCTGAGAGATATGGGTTTCTCCTTGAAGATGATCAAAGTGATCAAGTTGTTGGATCTGATCCAAGAACCTTCAAGGAGGCAATTTCTGATGCTGATTCTAATTTTTGGCTTGAAGCAATGCAGTCTGAGTTTGACTCAATGCATGCCAACCAGGTTTGGACTCTTGTTAACCCTCCCGAAGGAATTGTTCCTATTGGGTGTAAATGGGTATACAAGAGGAAACTTGGACCTGATCGTAAGGTAATGACCTACAAGGCGCGACTGGTCGCGAAAGGTTACACTCAAAGGTAAGGTGTTGACTATGATGAAACCTTCTCGCCAATCGCAATGTTCAAGTCGATTAGAATCTTATTAGCCATAGCCGCATGGTACGACTATGAGATATGGAAAATGGATGTGAAAACTGCGTTCCTTAATGGAAACATTAAGGAAGAGATCTATATGACGCAGCCTGAGGGTTTCACATCTGTCGGAAGCGAGCATAAGGTATGCAAGCTTCAGAGATCGATCTACGGTCTCAAACAAGCATCGCGAAGTTGGAACCTGAGATTCTATGAAACAATTAAGGAATTTCAAGAATCCCGAGGAGCCATGTGTCTACAAGAAGGTAGTTACAAGCGCTGTGACATTCATCATACTTTATGTTGATGACATTCTACTCATTGGGAATGATGTAGGAATGCTGCAGTCAACTAAATTATGGTTGTCTAGTAGATTCTCGATGAAGGACATGGGTGAAGCATCCTATATTCTTGGAAAACAGATCTATCGGGATAGATCGAAACGGATGCTCGGACTCACCCAAGCTACCTACATCGATACCATACTTAAGAGGTAATCTATGGAAGAGTCCAAGAGAGGACACCTACCTATGTGCCACGGGGTCACTCTATCTAAGTCTATGTGTCCGAAGACTGATGAGGAGATAGAGAGTATGATACGTGTGCCATATGCCTCGGCAATAGGTAGTATTATGTATGGCATGATCTCGACTATACCGGATGTCGCATATGCTCTGAGTGTCACGAGCCGCTACCAGGCCAACCCCGGCCAATTACATTGGAAGGCTGTGAAGGATATTCTTAAGTACTTGCGAAGGACTAAGAATATGTTCATGGTCTATGTGGGTGGTGAACTGAAACTGAAATACTACACTGATTCTAGCTTCCAGGGTGACGTGGATGATTCGAAGTCAACCTCTGGATTTGTATTCATGCTCAATGGTGGTGCTGTCTCTTGGAATAGTTCCAAGCAAGACACCATCACGGATTCAACCACTGAGGCTGAGTACATCGCAGCATCAGCTGCTGCTAAGGAGGCCGTTTGGATAAGGAATTTCGTCCAAGAGTTGGGCGTCATTCCTAATGGAGTTGGTCCAGTCCCGATGTACTGTGACAACACGGGTGCCGTTGCGCAAGCAAAGGAGCCTAGGTCTCACCAAAGATCCAAACACATACTGAGGAAATACCACATAATCCGGGATATTGTGGCTAGAGGTGACATAGCAGTTGAGAGAGTCGCATCTGCGGACAACATTGCTGATCCACTTACGAAGCCCTTGCCTGGACCGTTGTTTGAAAAACATCACGAAACAATGGGACTGCGTCTGATGAGTAGTTGGCTTTAGGGCAAGTGGGAGATTGTTAGAGTAGATGCCCAACTAGCCAACTTGTGGCGTGTGGGTTCATAGACTCTTGTATGAAACGATCTTTATATATGATATTCGCATTTGTTTATATGGCATTCTTTACTTTCATTGTGTTGTATGATGATTAACAATTGCGTTGAGTAAAGACCTAGAATGCAGTATAGTGTATGTTAGATGTGATAGTGGGTATGACGGCTATCATTAAACACATCTAATAGTCACTGTGTATTCTGAACATGTTCCTAGTCGATTGGGCCGTCAAAATGAGGATAAGGCCGCCCGAGCTCGAGACTAGTATCTGCGATGCGAAGTACCATGTTTTATTGGTAGGGAACATTGTGATGTTCTGAGCATGCAGATAGATAGTGACCTGGTGATCTATCGAACTACCCTCGTTTGGACTTTCCAAGTGGTTACCATTTGTCGAGTGGATAAGTCCGAGGTCTTGGTTGTACTGATTAGTCCTCACGACTCGAAACGTCATTGAGACTCTACATGATAGGCGTTTCACTTTGACCCGTTTTCCGACTCACTTGGGGTCATAAGGTGTCGGGATTGGGTGAGACCCCGATGCATGTCGGAGTCGATGCATCGTTGTCGATGATTCACCGCTCGCAGACATGCGTGGATATCCTTTGCTATCTGAGGGTATAATAGTGTATAAATCTCTGGCCAGAGTACTAGAAGTGTTTAAGGTAATTGTGTTTACCTAGTTACACTCGCGATGTCACTATTCGATCTCCAAGATGTATGCACAGCTATCGGATCTTTAGCGACTCTCGATTTACCAATGGTCGTTGATCTGATCGGGATATATGGATTGAAAGGACCGTACTGTACGCTAACCACGACCAACTGGTTCTTGCAGGCACTATCAGTGATACCTAGGGGATCATGGGGCGATGTTGCTAGACGCTCTTACCATGATCCGATGGGCAAGTCCGGAATTGTGATTCCGGAGCCGGAATGGTTGTGGGCCCACGGCTAGCTGTATCCCTGAACCATTGAGGTCACACAATTACTGGACTCGAGATTCTCGCACGGATACTGAGCTCAATGTGTTGAGCATGGGAAGAGGATTTTGGGGAGTGCGACTTCCTAAAAGTCAACAGGGGTCAAATCGTGATTTCCCGCTGTTGAGGGGCAAAACGGTCATTTTGCACCGGGGTTCTGAAAAATGGTTTTTCAGATCATGGTATTCAATTTTGGAAACTGAGTTGATCGGTCCGATATGATCGGCGATCGGAGTTATGATGAAGTCACGGTGATGGGGATGAACTGAATGTTCATCCGTTGGACCCGGGCCCGTTGGGCCGGTCTAAGTCCATCATTAAGTCTACTTAATGTAGACTTAAGCTTCATAATAACACACAACACTCAAACCCTAACCACCCTAAGAGCTCTAGTAGCCGCCGCCCTCTCTTCCCTCAAAAGCCGCCGCCGCCTTGCGCCGCCGCCGCCTCTCTCGCAGGAAATTGTTCCGGCCAACTCGACGAGGAGAATCCGTCCGCGCTGATCTCGTCAGGCCTTCTAGTGCAGGCTGACGAAGGAGTCTCGCTTCCGGTCGTGGACCTGATTGACGTAATCTACCGCCGCCTACCGTGAAGTGTCGGTTTCCTCGCGAAACTGGTCGGAGCCAGGCACGAGTTGCTAGAAAGGTAACCCCGAGAAACACCCTATGAATGGTCATAGCATGATTTGTTCTGAATTGTATTGATCGTCTCCCGGCCCAATTTATGTTCTTCCGCTACCTCGCCGGTAGGCGTGATCCGGATCCGCCGTGGTTCCCCAACAATAAATAGTTGGCGCCATGTGTTTAACATGTCACAGCCTTAAGATCTGTTTAATGTATCAGCAGGGGTGTTGCGAGTTCTGATCATGGATAAGTATCAACTGTGTATACATAACATCTGAGTGTGTCCAGATCTCACATATTCAGTTGACTCAGCACTTATTAATTCAGATCTCTCGTTCCTCATAAATCTGAGATCTCCCAAGTCTGATATTTTATCAAACCTGAACTCTACGATGTTCCCCCTGAACAGTAGACTCAGATTTGACAAAACCAGAAGCTGTTTTTGTGAAGATGTCAGCAACTTGCTACTCAGTCGACACATACTCCAGCCGGACGTCTTTCCTTAGCACGTGGTCCCTTATAAAGTAATGCTTGATGTCTATATGCTTTGTTCTTGAATGCAGCACAGGATTTTGAGTGATAGCAATAGAACTGGTGTTGTCTCAGAGAATAGGTGCTTCAGAAGCATCAATGCCATAGTCCTTAAGCTGGTGTTGTATCCATAAGATCTGAGCACAGCAGCTTCCTGCTGCTAAGTACTCTGCTTCAGTTGTGGACGTTGCAATAGATGTTTGCTTCTTACTGAACCAGGAAATCAAGAGATCTCCCAAGAATTGACAAGTTCCACTTGTGCTCCTGCGATCAATTCGACATCCTGCGTAGTCTACATCACTATAACCGATTAGTTGAAAGCCTGAGTCTTTGGGTACCAAAGACCCACGTTGGAAGTTCCTTTTAAATATTTATCACAGCTATGTAATGTGATTGTTTAGGCTCTGCTTGAAATCTAGCACACATACAGACAGCAAACATGATGTCTGGTCTGCTAGCAGTTAAGTACAGCAGGGAGCCAATTATACCGCGATAAAGAGATACCTCAATGGCAGATCCAGCTTCGTCTTTATACAGTTTGATTGAAGAGCTCATTGGGGTCGCAGATGCTGAACAGTTTTCCATGCCAAATTTTTTTATCAGTTCTTTCGTATACTTAGCTTGGTTAATGAAAATTCCATTTTCCAGCTGTCGAACTTTTAAGCCCAGAAATAATGTTAGCTCGCCCATCATGCTCATCTCAAATTTGTCCTGCATCAGCTTAGAGAACTTTTGGCACAATTTGGGGTTAGTTGACCCAAAGATAATGTCATCAACATATATCTGTACTAATAAGACATGATCAGATTTTACGAATTTAAACAGTGTCTTATCAACTGTGCCTATAGTTAAATCATGCTCGATCAAGAATTTTGACAGTGTATCATACCAAGCTCTGGCTGCTTGCTTCATCCCATACAGAGCTTTATCCAATTTATAAACGTGGTTTGGATATGTATGATCTACTAAGCCAGGAGGTTGTGCAACATACACTTCCTCTGTTAGAATGCCATTAAGAAATGCACTCTTAACATCCATTTGAAATACTTTAAAATCTTTGAATACTGCATATGCAAGGAACATGCGTATAGCTTCTAATCTAGCTACAGGTGCAAATGTTTCATCAAAGTCTATTCCTTCCATTTGTCTAAAGACTTGTGCTACCAGTCTATCTTTATTTCTTGTTACTATTCCATCTTCATTCAGCTTGTTCCTAAAGACCCATCTAGTTCCTATCACTGAATGGTTAGAAGGTCTAGGTACAAGTTTCCATACATTGTTACGCTTAAACTGATTTAGTTCCTCCTGCATTGCTTCTACCCAGCTTGGGTCTGCTAAGGCTTCATCTATTTTCTAGGTTATATATGCGAGATGAAAGCTGAATCAAAATGATCATGCAATAGCTGGCTTCGTGTGCGAACAGGAGATTCGATGTTACCTATGACCTGCTCAGGTGGATGATTTCGATTCCACCGAAGATCAAGTCCAATTGGGTTTGCTTCCTGTTCTGCTTGAATGTCCTGCTGGATAGCCACATCTGGATTGTCTGTCACTAATTTATGGTTTGCGTTCATATCTTGTGCCTCATATGTTGGTCTAGATACCAATTGATGTGAATTACTCGCAACTGGTGCTTCAGATGTTGGTCGTTGTGTGGCAAGATCTGTTTGTGCAACATCTGTTTGAATATCTTGTTCATTTGTTGCTTCAGTTCCAGCAGCAGGCACACTTGGAGAGATCTGATCCTGCGTTGAGTCAACGTTAGTTAAATCGATGAATAATGGATTACCTGTTAGATCTTGTTGAGCATTGTTGTGCGGTGTGTCCAGTGCTGGTTCCATCTCTGCTGAATGTCTTTGTTGTGCCACGTCATCATCTGAGTCATCAATGCTGGATGATTCTAGACGTGTACATAGATCGTTAAGGCTCGTAGCTGAGTTGGATCTAAAATTTGTCTCATCATAGACAACGTGTGCTGACTCTTCAACAGTTAGACTTCTATTGTTGAATACTCAATAAGCCTTGCTCACTGCTGAATAGCCTAGAAAGATACCTGCATCAGATTTTGCATCAAAAGCTGTTAGGTGCTTCTTACCATTATTATGAATGAAGCATCTACACCCAAACACCCTAAAATATGAAATATCAGGTTTTCTTGCCACTCCAGATCTCATATGGGGTTTTACCGTGCAACTTATTAATCATAGATCTGTTCTGAGTGTAGCAAGCTGTGTTAACTGCTTCTGCCCAGAATTTTTGTGAAATACCAGAATAAGCAATCATAGATCTTGCAGCTTCTTTTAAAGTACGATTTCTCCTCTCAGCAAGCCCGTTCTGCTGAGGAGTTCTAGCTGCTGAAAGCTCATGCTTTATCCCAATGTCTTCTAGATAAGAAGTTAATTTATGATTTAAAAATTCAGTATCACAATCACTTCTTATCCTGTTGACTGTACAAGATCTGTCATTTTGCAAACGTTTTAAAAGGCGTATCAGCTGGTCAGCGGTATCAAATTTTGCCTTTAAAAACAACACCCAAGTAAATTTTGTAAAATCATCAATAACAACTAGGGTGTAGTTCGTTCCCCTAAGCTCGTTATGGGAATAGGACCAAAGAGATCCATATGTAAAAGGTCTAAGATTCGGGAAGAACGTTTACCGCCTTTCTTTTTAAATTAGATTTAATTTGTTTACCAATCTGACATGCGGCACAGATCTTGTCATTTGAAAAATTGATTTTGGGCAGACCAGAGACCATTTCATGCTGACTCAAATGAGCAAGAGTTTTAAAGTTTAGATGGTTCATTCGCTGATGCCACAACCAGCTCTTGGAAGAGTTGGCTGCTAAGAAAATTTGTTTAGATCCCATGGGTTCTGACCAATTGATAATGTAGGTATTCCCCGACCTTTTACCTACCAATACAGTCAGTCCTTCTGGACTCTGAACTGTGCATGTGTGCTGTTGAAAGTTAAATATGTAACCCTTGTTCGAACTTCCATAAACAAATAGCAGTGTATTGTATTCTGTTATTTATTCCGCATATGCACTTTAATATTAGCACGCACGCATAACAGATTGCACACTTGCACAGTCGAACAGATTTCTGTAAACAGAACTCTGTTTGCATCGATTTTTAAAATTAGGATTCATTTCTGGTGTTTTACGCTTTGCTTTTATTACATACCAGATCTGTCTCCGGTGCTCCGTAATTATATGTTCAAGAACCCAAGGTATTGCACCTCATAATAGCAGCGCAAATTTTTTATTTATCAGTAGTAGCGCTTGCTTGCATTTATTTCCTATCCTTCGGTCCAAACACCAGTATTGAAACCTAAGCCAGTTCTATCATTCGCTGGCTTCTGCATCTCACACAACTTGTCTAGAGAGATAGAAGACTGGGTCCAGGAGCCCATTATCGAATTTAATTTTTCAATTTCAGACTCGAGCTCACAGGACTTTGATCTCAACAATTTATTCTCAGCCTTCAGCTTACTCAACTCGATTTTTAAACTGTCAGCTTCACTAAGATGAATAGTACTTGGTTCAACTGAACTATTTTTCAAATTAATGTTTTCAGCCTTAACTTCCTCGAATGTGTGAGAAAGCTTACGGTACTCTTGGACCATATCATTTAGTGCACTGATTAGGTCCTCTCGTGTAAATTCAACATTAGAGAAATCGAATACCTCGTCGTCAGATGTTTGATCAGCCATGAGACAGTGAACTTCCTCTTATTCGCTATCGCTGGATGAGGAGCTGCTTGACGAGAAATCTGAATTAGTATCATCCCAGTTCTTGTTGCTTTCCTCAGCAACTAGCACCTTTCTGTCATTCTTTCTGTTTGGCCTTCTGTCAGATCTTCTTCTCATTCTCCTATCCTTGGATCTATTCTTGGATCTCTCTTTGGTTCGATCACCATTCTTCTCATCTCTTTTGTATCTATCCTCCTTCTTTGTCCTGTTGCAGTCAGCTGAAAAGTGCCCTGGACGTCCACAATTAAAACAGTTCATATCAGTTGTAACTTTATCATTTTTATGGACATTATTATAAGGAGTAGAAGGGTTGTAGGATCTTCTCAAGTATTTCCCAAACTTTTTAACGATGAGGGACATTGCATCGTTGCTGAGTTGATCAGCTGTCTTGCTGGTGCTTGGAGAGCACTGTTCAGATGTTGTAGCATCTAACGCTTTGGTCGGCTGGGATGCTGAGGATCCAGCTTCTGCTCTAGTTTCCAACTCGAACTCATAAGCGTTTAGATTCACGAAGAGGTCATGCAGTTACAGCTTGTTTAGTTCTTTAGATTCTCGCATGGCCATTGTCTTCACATATCATTCCCTGGGAAACGCTCTCATCACTTTCAATGCCAACTCACGGTTGCTATACTCTTTTCCCAAGCTAGTCAACTCAATCACTACGGCGCTGAATCGCTCATCAAACTCCGTCATAGTTTCTCCGTTTTTCATCTTTATTGACTCATATTTTTGTTGAGCTACTGTCAGCTTGTTTTCCTTCGTTTCGTCATTGCATTCACATATTTGTGTCAGCTTCTCCCATATATCCTTTGCTGTGGCGCAGGTTTTAATCTTGCTGAACATGTTTTTGTCCAGCATCTTATAAAGAATGTCCCTGGCCATGTTATCCAGATTCGCTTTCTTTTTGTCCTCGTTGGAGTACTCATGTCTGCTCTTTTCTAGATACTGGGGCTCGCCATTAGATATAGCAAAGGCCAAGTTTGGCTTCATAATTTTCATAGGCCCTTCTGTGATGACCGACCACATATCATTGTCCTGAGCAGCCAGATGCGCTTGCATACGAATCTTCCAGTCATCATAGTCCTCCTTGGAAAACATACGAATTTTGTTGTGAGAAGTAGACATATTTGAATATCGTAAAGCACAATCAACAAGCTGTTCAATAACTGAGATGCGCAAGCTCTGATACCAATTGATATGATCAATATGGCTCGAAAAACAGGCCTAGGAGTTGAGAATGGGGGGGGGGGGTTGAATGAACTCCTTCGTATTTTTAATATTTTCGAAACCTTTAAAACGATTTTCACAAGCACCCGCTTAACATAAATTCGAGTTACCAGATTTAAGGTATCTCAGTTTTAATGCTAATTTCTTGGCTAACAGTAAATGTCCGGAAATAAGCCAGTCAATCAGTGAATAATTAAAGCTTAAATAAATGTGATAATGTAAAAGTATAAGGTCGAGAATTTGTTTATGGAAGTTCGGATATCAATATCCTACGTCTCCCCTTCTTCCTTTTCAGGAAGGTTCCTTTAGAAGATTTGATGAGTACAACCTCTGTAAACACCCAATCACCGAGACTCGCTCCAGGTGAACTCCTAGCAACTCCCAACAACAAGCAGATGTAACTTATGAATACAACACTTAGAGTTTCTATCAAACGTCTTTGTGTAGCTAGTTTGTTACAGACTCAAAAATGAATGATACAATGGAATGCAAAGCTATTGAGACTGTAAATCTTCTAGTTTTAACAATAAAACTCGATTACACAAGGTAACCAGAAGATGTATCTCGAAGGTAATATCTGTGAAGGATGTGAAGTGTTCTTCGAGATTAGGATACTGGACTTAGAACAATTTCTGCAATATAAATTTCCAGTAGTTGTTTGAGCTTTAGGAAGATAACTTCAATAGACGAGAATGAGCTAGAGAGGGAGAGTAAGCGAGAGCTTCTTCAATTCAAAATCCAGCTATTTATACCCTTCGTCCACAACGGTCATGAAATCTTGCCAAGGAAACAAAATCCCTTTTTGAATATGTTCATCGTACAACCGTATATCCTGCTCCACCAAATGGTAAATTGCGCTTTGTCAGGGCCAAATTGTCGTCTTTCCATATTTGTGCAAACACCGTATAACGTCCTCTGTATACTGTGTACTATTTCCCAAAATAGCTCTGACATTGTTTCCTTAATTCCAGGAATTTGTACGATCCAATCACAACCATTGATTCTTTCCAATTTAAACATTGAAAGATCTTGAATCTTTTCGTAAATTATGCCTGAAATTTCTTACTGTTAAAACAGTTCTTTCTCCTTCAAGAAGATGACTATCTTATCGCTGATTGTGTCTTCGAAGCTGTCACTACTGAATATGAAGAGAACTGAGTATATGCAACAACTGAATACTTGCGACTACTGAAAAATATACTGTTCCAAGTCTGAGTCGAACCCTACTGATAACCTCAAGTCTGATGTTCACTGATAGCACTGTAACCATTTCTGAAATACTATCTGTATAAACACTCAAAGTCTGAATACAACTACTTGAGACAATATCACGGAATCTGTTACTGAGTTGTCTGAATACTTTCAATGCTGAAAACCAGACAAAAATCGGAACCTCGGAGTACTTTTCTCTGAAACAGATTTCTCACTGTAGCTTCTACAACAAATCTGAATAGTCTCAAGTTTGATAACTGTCCAGAAAACAGAATACTTGACTCGATGTCTGAACAACTCCTGAATGGTCAACTTAGTTGTCAACGCTTAGCTCAAATCTCTCGAAACTGGAAAACTATAACTAGAAAGCATGACGTCACGAGATCTAAAAAGTTCAATTCTCTTGTCTTCTGCGAAACTTTCAATGAAGTCAAGGAATCTGAAATCTTCAATTCCTTAACTTCTGCGAATACTCTCAAGATCAGTTCTCAGTCTTATTTTGTTATCACCAAAACTTATAAATTTTATCTTAACACGAGCTGACAGATTTCACGAGATCTGTGGATGCCAAGATCTCTAGGGCTGAGCAAGGCTAAGCCTTAGGGAAATATGGAAGAGATTCTGTGAATTGAATCCTCTATTGATCCTCCGGTCCTAATCAATGAGAACTTTTGAGTAGTATAGATTTTTCAAAATATCAGGCATACACAGTGTTTTCGAGAAAACTGTCTCCTTGTGCATAATGTCCCCGCTGTTCTGTTGAGGGGAGTTTTGACTTTAAATATTAAGGGGGAGACAGGATTTCAAACTCTTTTTGATTCCCACAAAAAGGGGGAGAAATATTTTCTTTGCATAAACAGTCATGCATATGTTTATTCAGGTTTTGTGTAAATCCAAAAGGGGGAGATTGTTGGATCTATGTTTACAGATCAGAATCTGAATTTTGAAATACACAAAACCTGCTTATTATTTAATAATAGTTTAATTAAAATGAGCATGTCTGACTTAGAGACGAATCAGCTGACCAGCAGTGAACTGAACCAGATCTGATACTATAGCTGCACCAGATCTTAGAATAGAAAAACGCGATTTCGGAGGCCTAAACAAATGAATTTTGCCAAAAAGCGGCTTAACTGACTGCATAGCAGTGAGTCTTGCTCGTTGGACCGTTTCGAAGGGGGTAGCACCGGTCTCGAGCAAAAATATGAACCTGCAACGGAAGCGAGCTGGTACAGTAGAGGATATCCAAGCTAGAACAGTAAGGGGACGCCCAATATGGTCTAGCATAGGACAACTTAGCACGTACAGTGAGGGGACGCCCGAGCTTTTCCAGCAGAGGATAACCAGATCGCAAAGGACATCCAAGCTGAGAAAGAGCAGGTGCAGATCAACAATGAAGTGCAGAACGGTGTAGCAAAGAGCTGAGTTACCAAGTGCAGTATATGCTACAGCAGAGTGGTTCTGTGAAAGAAGAAACCAGCTGGGAAGTAAACCAACTGGGAAACAAGCTCAGTGCAAACCAGCTCAGAGACAAGCTGGGTGAGATCAGTTGAGTGACCAGCCCAGGGTTCAGCAACCAGCTCGGAGAACAGAGACCATCTCAGACAAACAATGCAGTTTGAATAAAAGTATTGTGGAGATTGCATTGTATTAGTTCAAATTGATTTGCTTCATCCTGTCCACATCAAGTATAAAATTCTCGTACTCAAAGTCAGCAAAGGCTGCAAAATTAAATGCGGACAGAGCTCAAAGTCATAAAGCCTGCAGATGCATTAAATGCAAAGGACACAAGGTACAACTATGTCAGAACTTTTCAGAAGACTTTCCAACGGGAAGAAACATGTGTCCAACGGCTACAATCTGCATAGAGGCTATATATATGTAGCAGAGCATGAGCAGCAGAACAAGTGGATGCAGGAGCAAAACAGTTTAATCAAGTCTACTGCATAACCCAGGGAAGACATAGAGAAACAAGCTCGGAGAGGAGAACTTCCCAGTGTGTGAGAATACATTTGAGAGTGAGCGTACACTGTATATTTCTCACACACAGATTCACTCACATATGAGAGCTAAGAGCTAAATTTTTTAGCTGAGTGAATCAGATCAAATACTTTCATTGTAGTCTTTGGACAGATACGTTAAACAAGTCTAGTTGTCTTTCGCACTGAGACATAAAAGAAGTGTGTGTAGCCTTTCTCACTGAGGCGTAAAAGAAGTGATTTTAGTCCCACAGCTTGAGGGCTTAGTGTGCGGTGGTTGATGCTAGGAGTTCTTGCGGCCGCGGGCCGTCGGAGTGGGTTGTAGAGTAGGGACGCTGTAATCAAAGTCTTTCTAGTGATATCCTTCCCGATTGTGGAAGAAAGGGAGATGTAGGAGAGTTTGATCCCAACTTCAAGAAACAAATCAGCATATCTTCTTTACTGCTTTACTGCATTCATTCATACGCATGGCATATTTATAACTGTACATAAAACTGTTTAAATGGCTTTCGAATTTTAGAGTGCAGTTTGAGTTATTTCCGCATTATTTATATTCATTACTCAATCTGTATCTCGATGCACAAGTATTCAAGAACACTGAGCTATTGAAGCTCAAGATAAGTTAACCAGATCGTTCGGCTATGTGTCGAGCTAGTTTCAGCACCCAGCTGGAACCAGCATGTTTAGGGCTTGCTCTGTATCGAGCTGGTTTCAACGACCAGCTGAAACCAGCTTGATTCTTGTAACCCGATTTCAATGACTAGCTGAATCCTGCGTCTTATCATTCGATCTGGTTACACCCTCTAAGTACTGATTATTGTCAAAATAACAAGTATACAGAGGGTTAAATCGATCCCTAACAAGTGGTATCAGAGCAGGTTGTTCTTGAATAGTGCATTTTTTTCGAAAAATGTTAAACATCTTTAAAATATTTGTCTGCTCTGATAGTCGTTATAAATCCTGTCTATGCTGCACAAGTATACAGAGGGTTAAATCGATCCCTAACAAGTGGTATCAGAGCAGGTTGTTCTTGAATAGTGCATTTTTTTCGAAAAATGTTAAACATCTTTAAAATATTTGTCTGCTCTGATAGTCGTTATAAATCCTGTCTATGCTGCAAAATTTAAGATTTTCAAAACTCATTATACGGATAGGGGGAGTAATATCTATTGAATTACAGAGCGATTTCTCGAAAGGAAATAGCGGCAACATCTCTTCTGACGAGCTAACAGATTGCACGAGATCTAAAGATGCCAAGATCTCTAGGGCTGGGCAAGGCTAAGACTTAGGGAAGAATGGAAGAGATTCTGTGAATGAATCCTCTATTGATCCTATGGTCCTAATCAATGAGAACTTTTGAGTAGCACATATTTTTCAAAATATCATGCATACACAGTGTTTTCGAGAAAACTGTCTCCCTGTGCATAATGTCCCCGCTGTTCTGTTGAGGGGGAGTTTCGATTTTAAATATTAAGGGGGAGACAGGATTTCAAACTCTTTGATTCCCACAAAAAGGGCGAGAAATATTTTCTTAGCATAAACATTCGTGCATATGTTTATTCAGGTTTTGTGTAAATAAAAAAGGGGGAAATTGTTGGATCTGTGTTTACAGATCAGAATATGAATTTTGAAATACACAAAACCTGTTGATTATTTAACAACAGTTTAATTAAGATGTGCAGGTCTGAGTTAGAGACGAATCAGCTGACCAGCAGTGAACTGAACCAGATCTGATAATGTAGCTGAACCAAACCTGAGAATAGAAAAATGAGATTTCAGAGGCCTAAACAAAGGAATTTGGCCAAAAAGTGGCTTAGCTCACTGCATAACAGCGAGTCTTGCTCGTTGGACCAGTTCGGAGGGTGTAGCACCAGTCTCAAGCAAAAATATAAACCTGCAACGGAAGCGAGCTGGCACAGTAGAGGATATCCAAGCTAGAACTGTAAGGGGACGCCCAAACTGGTCTAACATAGAACAACTTAGCTGGTGCGTGAGGGGATGCCCGAGCTGATCCAGCAGAGGATAACCAGATCGCAAAGGACATCCAAGATGAGAAAGAGCAGGTGAAGATCAGCAATGAAGTGCAGAACGGTGTAGCAAAGAGCTGAGTTACCAAGTGCAGTATATGCTACAGTAGATTGGTTCTGTGAAAGAAGAAACCAGATGGGAAACAAGCTCAGTGCAAACCAGCTCAGAGACCAGCTGGGTGAGAACAATTGAGTGACCAGCCCAGGGTTCAGCAACCAACTTGGAGAACAGAGACAATCTCTGACGAACAAAGCAGTTTGAACACAAGTATTGTGGAGATTGCATTGTATTAGTTCAAAATGATTTGCTTCGTCCTGTCCACATCAAGTATACAATTATCGTACTCAAAGTCAGCAAAGGCTGCAAAATTAAATGCGGACAGAGCTCAAAGTCATAAAGCCTGCAGATGCATTAAATGCAAAGGACACAAGGTACAACTATGTCAGAACTTTTCAGAAGACTTTCCAACGGGAAGAAACATGTGTCCAACGGCTACAATCTGCACAGAGGCTATATATATGTAGCAGAGCATGAGCAGCAGAACAAGTGGGTGCAGGAGCAAAACAGATTAATCAAGTCTACTGCATAACCCAGGGAATACATAGAGAAACAAGCTCAGAGAGGAGAACTTCCCAGTGTGTGAGAATACATTTGAGAGTGAGCGTACACTGTATATTTCTTACACACAGATTCACTCACATATGAGAGCTAAGAGCAAAATTTTTTAGCTGAGTGAATCAGATCAAATACTTTCATTGTAGTCTTTGGACAGAGACGTTAAACAAGTCTAGTTGTCTTTCGCACTGAGACGTAAAAGAAGTGTGTGTATCCTTTCTCACTGAGGCGTAAAAGAAGTGTTGTTAGTCACACAGCTTGCGGGCTTAGTGTGCGGTGGTTGATGCTAAGAGTTCTTGCGGCTGCGGGTCGTCGGAGTGGGTTGTAGCGTAGGGACGCTGCAATCAAAGTCTTCTAGTGATATCCTTCCCGGTTGTGGAAGAATGGGAGACGCAGGAGAGTTTGCTCCGAACTTCCAGAAACAAATAAGCGTATCTTCTTTACTGCTTTACTGCATTCATACATACACATTGCATATTTATAACTGTACATAAAACTGTTTAACTGGTTTTCGAATTTTAGAGTGCAGTTTGAGTTATTTCCGCATGATTTATATTCATTACTCAATCTGTATCTCGGTGCACAAGTATTCAAGAACACTGAGCTATTACAGCTCAAGATAAGTTAACCAGATCGTTCGGCTGTGTGTCGAGCTGGTTTCAGCACCCAGCTAGAACCAGCATGTTTAGCGCTTGCTCTGTATCGAGCTGGTTTCAATGACCAGCTGAAACCAGCTTGATTCTTGCAACCTAGTTTCAATGACTAGCTGAATCCTGCGTCTTATCATTCGATCTGGTTACACCCTCTAAGTACTGATTATTGTCAAAATAACTAGTATACAGAGGGTTAAATCGATCCCCAACAAGTGGTATCAGAGCAGGTTGTTCTTGAATAGTGAATTTTTTTCGAAAAATGTTAAACAACTTTAAAATATTTGTATGCTCTGATAGTCGTTCGAAAGCCTGTCTATGCTGCAAAATTTTTAAGATTTTCAAAACTCATTATATGGATAGGGTGAGGAATGTCTATTGAATTACTGAGTGATTTCTTGAAAGGAAAGAGCCGCAACATCTCTTTTGACGAGCTGAAAAATTGCACGAGATCTGTGGACGCCAAGATCTCTAGGGCTGGGCAAGGCTAAGCCTTAGGAAAAAATGGGAGAGATTCTGTGAATTGAATCCTATATTGATCATCTGGTCCTAATCAATGAGAACTTTTGAGTAGCATATATTTTTCAAAAATATCATGCATACACAGTGTTTCTTGTGCATAATGTCCCCGCTGTTCAGTTTTGGGGAAGTTTTGATTTTAAATATTAAGGGGGAGACAGGATTTCAAACTCTTTTTTATTCCCAAAAAAAGGAGGAGAAATATTTTCTTAGCATAATCATTCTTGCATATGTTTATTCAGGTTTTGTGTAAATAAAAAATGGGGATATTGTTGGATCTGTGTTTACAGATCAGAATCAGAATTTTGAAATACACAAAACCTGCTGATCATTTAATAACAGTTTAATTAAGATGTGCAGGTCTGACTTAGAGATGAATCAGCGGAGCAGCAGTGAACTGAACCAGATCTGATAATGTAGCTGAACCAGATCTGAGAATATAAAAACGCGATTTCGGAGGCGTAAACAAAGGAATTTGGCCAAAAATAGGCTTAGATCACTGCGTAGAAGTGAGTCTTGCTCGTTGGACCGTTTCGGAGGGATTAGCACCAGTATCGAGCAAATATATGAACCTGCAACGGAAGCGCGCTGGTACAGTAGAGGATATCCAAGCTTAAACAGTAAGGGGATGCCCAAGCTGGTCTAGCATAGGACAACTTAGCTGGTACAGTGAGGGGAAACCCGAGCTGATCCAACAGAGGATAACCAGATCGCAAAGGACATCCAAGCTGAGAAAGAGCAGGTGCAGATCAGCAATGAAGTGCTGAACGGTGTAGCAAAGAGCTGAGTTACCAAGTGTAGTATATGCTACAACAGAGTGGTTCTGTGAAAGAAGAAACCAGCTGGGAAGGAAACCAGCTGGGAAACAAGCTCAATGCAAACCAGCTCAGAGACCAGCTAGGTGAGATAAGTTGAGTGACCAGCCCAGGGTTCAGCAAACAGCTCGGAGAACAGAGACCATCTCAGACGAACAAATCAGTTTGAACACAAGTATTGTGGAGATTGCATTGTATTAGTTCAAACTGATTTGCTTCGTCCTGTGCACATCAAGTATACAATTATCGTACTCAAAGTCAGCAAAGGCTGCAACATTAAATGTGGACAGAGCTCAAAGTCATAATGCCTGCAGACGCATTAAATGCAAAGGACACAAGGTACAACTATGTCAGAGCTTTTCAGAAGACTTTCCAATGGGAAGAAACTTGTGTCCAACGTCTACAATTTGCACAGAGGCTATATATATAAAGCAGAGCATGAGCAGCATAACAAGTAGGTGCAGGAGCAAAAAAATATTAATCAAGTCTACTGCATAACCCAGGGAAGACATCGAGAAACCAGCTCGGAGAGGAGCACTTCCCAGTGTGTGAGAATACATTTGAGAGTGAGCGTACACTGTATATTTCTCACACACAGATTCAATCACATATGAGGGCTAAGAGCTAAATTATTTAGCTGAGTGAATCAGATCAAATACTTTCGTTGTAGTCTTTGGACAGAGACGTTAAACAAGTCTAGTTGTCTTTCGCACTGAGACATAAAATAAGTATGTGTAGCCTTTCTCACTAAGGCGTAAATGAAGTGATGTTAGTCGCACAGCTTGAGGGCTTAGTGTGCGGTGGTTGATGCTAGGAGTTCTTGCGGCCGCGGGCCGTCGGAGTGGGTTGTAGAGTAGACGCTGTAATCAAAGTCTTTATAGTGATATCCTTCCCGATTGTGGAAGAAAGGAAGACGTAGGAGAGTTTGCTCCCAACTTCAAGAAACAAATCAGCGTATCTTCTTTACTGATTTACTGCATTCATACATACGCATTGCATATTTATAACTGTACATAAAATTGTTTAAATGGCTTTCGAATTTTAGAGTGCAGTTTGAGTTATTTCCAGATGATTTATGTTCATTACTCAATCTGTATCTCGGTGCACAAGTATTCAAGAACACTGAGATATTGCAGCTCAAGATAATTTAACCAGATCGTTTGGCTGTGTGTCGAGCTGGTTTCAGAACCCAGCTGGAACCAGCATGTTTAGCGCTTGCTCTGTATCGAAATGGTTTCAACGACCAGCTGAAACCAGCTTGATTCTTGCAACCCGGTTTCAATGACTAGCTGAATCCTGCGTCTTATCATTCGATCTGGTTACACCCTCTAAGTACTGATTATTGTCAAAATAACAAGTATACAGAGGGTTAAATCGATCCCCAACAAGTGGTATCACAACTGGTTGTTCTTGAATAGTGCATTTTTTTCGAAAAATGTTAAACAACTTTAAAATATTTGTCTTCTCTAATAGTCGTTCGAAAGCCTGTCTATGCTGCAAATTATTAAGATTTTCAAAACTCATTATATGGATAGGGGGAGGAATTTCTACTGAATTGCAGTGCGATTTCTCGAAAGTAAAGAGCGGAAACATCTCTTCTGATGAGCTGACATATTGCACGAGATCTGTGGACGCCGAGATCTCTAGGGCTGGGCATGGCTAAGCCTTAGGGAAAAATGGAAGATATTCTGTGAATTGAATCCTCTATTGATCCTCTGGTCCTAATCAATGAGAACTTTTGAGTAGCATAGATTTTTCAATATATCATGCATACACAGTGTTTTCGAGAAAACTGTCTCCTTGTGCATAATGTTCTTATTTCGAAAATAAAATCACCCCGCTGTTCTGTTGAGGGGGAGTTTTGATTTTAAATATTAAGGGGGAGATAGGATTTCATAATCTTTTTAATTCCCACAAAAGGGGGAGAAATATTTTTTAGCATAAACATTCGTGCATATGTTTATTCAGGTTTTGTGTAAATAAAAAAGGGGGAGATTGTTTGATCTGTGTTTATAGATCAGAATCTGAATTTTGAAATACACAAAACCTGCTGATTATTTAATAACAGTTTAATTAAGATGTGCAGGTCTGACTTAGAGACGAATCAGCTGAGCAGCAGTGAACTGAACCAGATCTGATACTATAGCTGCACCAGATCTTAGAATAGAAAAACGCGATTTCGGAGGCCTAAACAAAGGAATTTGGACAAAAAGCGGCTTAGCACTACATAGCAGTGAGTCTTGCTCGTTGGACCGTTTCGGAGGGTGTAGCACTGGTCTCGAGCAAAAATATGAACCTGAAACGGAAGCGAGCTGGTACAGTAGAGGATATCCAATCTAGAACTGTAAGGGGAGGCCCAAGCTGGTCTATCATAGGACAACTTAGCTGGTACAGTGAGGGGACGACGGAGCTGATCCAGCAGATGATAACCAGATCGCAAAGGACATCCAAGCTGAGAAAGAGCAGGTGCAGATCAGCAATGAAGTGCAGAACGGTGTAGCAAAGAGCTGAGTTACCAAGTGCAGTATATGCTACAACAGAGTGGTTCTGTGAAAGAAGAAACCAGCCGGAAAGGAAACCAGCTGGGAAACAAGCTCAGTGCAAACCAGCTCAGAGACCATCTGGGTGAGATCAGTTGAGTGACCATCCCAGGGTTCAGCAACCAGCTCGGAGAACAGAGACCATCTCAGACGAACAAAGCGGTTTGAACACAAGTATTGTGGAGATTGTATTATATTAGTTCAAACTGATTTGCTTCGTCCTGTCCACATCAAGTGTACAATTCTCGTACTCAAAGTCAGCAAAGGCTGCAACCTTAAATGTGGACAGAGCTCAAAGTCATAAATCCTGCAGACGCATTAAAAGCAAAGGACACAAGGCACAACTATGTCAGAGCTTTTCAGAAGACTCTCCAACGGGAAGAAACTTGTGTCCAACGGCTGCAATCTGCACAGAGGCTATATATATAAAGTAGAGCATGAGCAGCAGAACATGTGGCCGCAGGAGCAAAAATAGATTAATCATGTCTACTGCATAACCCAGGGAAGACATCGAGAAACCAGCTCGGAGAGGAGCACTTCCCAGTGTGTGAGAATACATTTGAGAGTGAGCGTACACTGTATATTTCTCACACACAGATTCACTCACATATGAGAGCTCAGAGCTAAATTTTTGAGCTGAGTGAATCAGTTCAAATACTTTCATTATAGTTTTGAATAGAGACGTTAAACAAGTCTAGTTGTCTTTCTCACTGAGACGTAAAAGAAGTGTGTGTAGCCTTTCTCACTGAGGCGTAAAAGAAGTGTTGTTAGTCACACAGCTTGTGGGCTTAGTGTGCAGTGGTTGATGCTAGTTGTTCTTGAAGCTGCGGTTCGTCGGAGTGGGTTGTAGCGTAGGGACGCTGCAATCAAAGTCTTCTAGTGATATCCTTCCCGATTGTGGAAGAAGGGGAGACGTAGGAGAGTTTGCTCCCAACTTCCAGAAACAAATCAACGTATCTTCTTTAACTGCATTCATACATACCCATTGCATATTTATAACTGTACATAAAACTGTTTAAAATTCTTTCGAATTTTAGAGTGCAGTTTGAGTTATTTCCAAATTATTTATATTCATTACTCAATCTGTATCTCGGTGCACAAGTATTCAAGAACACTAAGCTGTTGCAGCTCAAGATAAGTTCACCAGATCGTTCGGATGTGTGTCGAGCTGGTTTCAGCACCCAGCTGGAACCAGCATGTTTAGCGCTTACTCTGTATCGAGCTGGTTTCAACGACCAGCTGAAACCAGCTTGATTCTTGCAACCCGGTTTCAATGACTAGCTGAATCCTGCGTCTTATCATTCGATCTGGTTACACCCTCTAAGTACTGATTATTGTCAAAATAACAAGTATACAGAGGGTTAAATCGATCCCCAACAAGTGGTATCTGAGCAGTTGTTCTTGAATAGTGCATTTTTTTGAAAAATGTTAAACAACTTTAAAATATTTGTCTGCTCCGATAGTCGTTAGAAAGCCTTTCTATGCTGCAAAATTTTTAAGATTTTCAAAACTCATTATATGTATAGGGGGAGGAATGTCTATTGAATTGCAGAGCGATTTCTAGAAAGGAAAGAGCGGCAACATCTCTTCTGACGAGCTGACAGATTGCACGAGATCTGTGGACGCCAAGATCTCTAGGGTTGGGCAAGGCTAAGCCTTAGGGAAAAATGAAAGAGATTCTGTGAATTGAATCCTCTATTGATCCTCTGGTCCTAATCAATGAGAACTTTTGAGTAGCATAAATTTTTCAATATATCATGCATACACAGTGTTTTTGAGAAAACTGTCTCCTTGTGTATATTGTCCTTATTTCGAAAATAAAATAACCCCACTGTTCTGTTGAGGGGGAGTTTTGATTTTAAATATTAAGCGGAGACAGGATTTCATACTCTTTCTGATTCCCACAAAAAGGGGGAGAAATATTTTTTAGCATAAACAATCGTGCATATGTTTATTCAGGTTTTGTGTAAATAAAAAGGGGTAGATTGTTGGATCTGTGTTTACAGATCAGAATCTGAATTTTGAAATACACAAAACATGTTTATTATTTAATAACAGTTTAACTAAGATTTGCAGGTCTGACTTAGAGACGAATCGGTTGAGCAGCAGTGAACTGAACCAGATATGATACTATAGCTGAACCAGATTTGAGAATAGAAAAACGCTATTTCGGAGGCCTAAACAAAGAAATTTGGCCAAAAAGTGAGGGGACATCCGAGCTGATCCAGCAGATGATAACCACATTGCAAAGGACATCCAAGCTGAGAAAGACCAGGTGCAGATCAGCAATGAAGTGCAGAACGGTGTAGCAAAGAGCTGAGTTACCAAGTGCAGTATAAGCTACAGCAGAGTGGTTCTGAGAAAGAAGAAACCAGCTGGGAAGGAAACTAGCTGGGAAACAAGCTCAGTGCAAACCATCTCAGAGACCAGCTGGGTGAGATCAGTTGAGTGACCAGCCCAGGTTTCAGAAACCAGCTCGGAGAACAGAGACCATCTCAGATGAACAAAGCAGGTTGAACACAAGTATTGTGGAGATTGCATTGTATTAGTTCAAACTTATTTGCTTCGTCCTGTCCACATAAAGTATACAATTCTCGTACTCAAAGTCAGCAAAGGCTGCAACATTAAATGTGGACAGAGTTCAAAGTCATAAAGCCTGCAGATGCATTAAATACAAAGGACACAAGGTACAACTATGTCAGAGCTTTTCAGAAGACTTTCCAACGGGAAGAAACTTGTGTAAAACGGCTACAATCTGCACAGATGCTATATATATAAAGCAGAGCATGAGCAGCAGAACAAGTGGGTGCATGAGCAAAAACATATTAATCAAGTCTACTGCATAACCCAGGGAAGACATCGAGAAACCAACTCGGAGAGGAGAACTTCCCAGTGTGTGAGAATATATTTGAGAGTGAGCGTACACTGTATATTTCTCACACACAGATTCACTCACATATGAGAGCTCAGAGCTAAATTTTTTAGCTTAGTGAATCCGATCAAATACTTTCATTGTAGTCTTTGGACAGAGATTTTAAACAAGTCTAGTTGTCTTTCGCACTGAGACATTAAAGAAGTGTGTGTAGCCTTTCTCACTGAGGCGTAAAAGAAGTGATGTTAGTCGCACATCTTGAGGACTTAGTGTGCGGTGGTTGATGCTAAGAGTTTTTGCGGCCGCGGGCCGTCGGAGTGGGTTGTAGAGTAGGGACACTGTAATCAAAGTCTTCTAGTGATATCCTTCCCGATTGTGGAAGAAAGGGAGACGTAGGAGAGTTTGATCCCAACTTCCAGAAACAAATCAGCGTATCTTCTTTACTGCTTTACTGAATTCATACATACGCATTGCATATTTATAACTGTACATAAAATTGTTTAAATGGCTTTCGAATTTTAGAGTGCAGTTTGAGTTATTTCCACATGATTTATGTTCATTACTCAATCTGTATCTCGGTGCACAAGTATTCAAGAACACTGAGCTATTGCAGCTCAAGATAAGTTAACCAGATCGTTTGGCTGTGTGTCGAGCTGGTTTCAGCACCCAGCTGGAACCAGCATGTTTAGCGCTTGCTCTGTATCGAACTGGTTTCAACGACCAGCTGAAACCAGCTTGATTCTTGCAACCCGGTTTCAATGACTAGCTAAATCCCGCGTCTTATCATTCGATCTGGTTACACCCTCTAAGTACTGATTATTGTCAAAATAACAAGTATACAGAGGGTTAAATCGATCCCCAACAAGTGGTATCACAGCCGGTTGTTCTTGAATAGTGCATTTTTTTCGAAAAATGTTAAACAACTTTAAAATATTTTTCTGCTCTGATAGTCGTTCGAAAGACTGTCTATGCTGCAAATTATTAAGATTTCAAAACTCATTATATGGATAGGGGGAGGAATTTCTACTGAATTGCAGAGCGATTTCTCGAAAGTAAAGAGCGGCAACATCTCTTCTGACGAGCTGACAGATTGCACGAGATCTGTGGACGCCAAGATCTCTAGGGCTGGGCATGGCTAAGCCTTAGGGAAAAATGGAAGATATTCTGTGAATTGAATCCTCTATTGATCCTCTGGTCCTAATCAATGAGAACTTTTGAGTAGCATAGATTTTTCAATATATCATGCATACACAGTGTTTTCGAGAAAACTGTCTCCTTGTGCATAATGTTCTTATTTTGAAAATAAAATCACCCCGCTGTTCTGTTGAGGGGGAGTTTTGATTTAAATATTAAGGGGGAGATAGGATTTCATACTCTTTTGGATTCCCACAAAAGGGGGAGAAATATTTTTTAGCATAAACATTCGTGCCTATGTTTATTCAGGTTTTGTATAAATCAAAAAGGGGGAGATTGTTTGATCTGTGTTTATAGATCAGAATCTGAATTTTGAAATACACAAAACCTGCTGATTATTTAATAACAGTTAATTAAGATGTGCAGGTCTGACTTAGAGATGAATCAGCTGAGCAGCAGTGAACTGAACCAGATTTGATACTGTAGCTGAACCAGATCTGAGAATTGAAAAACGCAATTTCAGAGGCCTAAACAAAGGAATTTGGCCAAAAAGCGTCTTAGCACTACATAGCAGTGAGTCTTGCTCGTTGGACCGTTTCGGAGGGTGTAGCACTGGTCTCGAGCAAAAATATGAACCTGAAACGGAAGCGAGCTGGTACAGTAGAGGATATCCAAGCTAGAACTGTAAGTGGAGGCCCAAGCTGGTCTATCATAGGACAACTTAGCTGGTACAGTGAGGGGACGACGGAGCTGATCCAGCAGATGATAACCAGATCGCAAAGGACATCCAAGCTGAGAAAGAGCAGGTGCAGATCAGCAATGAAGTGCAGAACGGTGTAGCAAAGAGCTGAGTTACCAAGTGCAGTATATGCTACAGCAGAGTGGTTCTGTGAAAGAAGAAACCAGCCGTAAAGGAAACCAGCTGGGAAACAAGCTCAGTGCAAACCCGCTCAGAGACCATATGGGTGAGATCAGTTGAGTGACCATCCCATGGTTCAGCAACAAGATCGGAGAACAGAGACCATCTCAGACGAACAAAGCGGTTTGAACACAAGTATTGTGGAGATTGTATTATACTAGTTCAAACTGATTTGCTTCGTCCTGTCCACATCAAGTATACAATTCTCATACTCAAAGTCAGCAAAGGCTGCAACATTAAATGTGGACAGAGCTCAAAGTCATAAATCCTGCAGACGCATTAAAAGCAAAGGAAACAAGGCACAACTATGTCAGAGCTTTTCAGAAGACTCTCCACAGACGAACAAAGCGGTTTGAACACAAGTATTGTGGAGATTGTATTATACTAGTTCAAACTGATTTGCTTCGTCCTGTCCACATCAAGTATACAATTCTCATACTCAAAGTCAGCAAAGGCTGCAACATTAAATGTGGACAGAGCTCAAAGTCATAAATCCTGCAGACGCATTAAAAGCAAAGGAAACAAGGCACAACTATGTCAGAGCTTTTCAGAAGACTCTCCAACGGGAAGAAACTTGTGTCCAACGGCTACAATCTGCACAGAGGCTATATATATAAAGTAGAGCATGAGCAGCAGAACATGTGGCTGCAGGAGCAAAAACAGATTAATCATGTCTACTTCATAACCCAGGGAAGACATCGACAAATCAACTCGGAGAGGAGCACTTCCCAGTGTGTGAGAATACATTTGAGAGTGAGCGTACACTGTATATTTCTCACACAAAGATTCACTCACATATGAGAGCTCAGAGCTAAATTTTTGAGCTGAGTGAATCAGATCAAATACTTTCATTATAGTTTTGAATAGAGACGTTAAACAAGTCTAGTTGTCTTTCTCACTGAGACGTAAAATAAGTGTGTGTAGCCTTTCTCACTGAGGCGTAAAAGAAGTGTTGTTAGTCACACAGCTTGTGGGCTTAGTGTGCGGTGGTTGATGCTAGTAGTTCTTGAAGCTGCGGGTCGTCGGAGTGGGTTGTAGCGTAGGGACGCTGCAATCAAAGTCTTCTAGTGATATCCTTCCTGATTGTGGAAGAAGGGGAGACGTAGGAGAGTTTTCTCCCAACTTCCAGAAACAAATCAACGTATCTTCTTTACTTCTTTACTGCATTCATACATACCCATTGCATATTTATAACTTTACATAAAACTGTTTAAAATTCTTTCTAATTTTAGAGTGCAGTTGGAGTTATTTCAAAATGATTTATATTCATTACTCAATCTATATCTCGGAACACAAGTATTCAAGAACACTAACCTATTGCAGCTCAAGATAAGTTCACCAGATCGTTCGGCTGTGTGTCGAGCTGGTTTCAGCACCCAGCTGAAACCAGCTTGATTCTTGCAACCCGGTTTCAATGACTAGCTGAATCCTGCGTCTTATCATTCGATCTGGTTTCAACCTCTAAGTACTGATTATTGTCAAAATAACAAGTATACAGAGGGTTAAATCGATCCCCAACAAGTGGTGTCTGAGCAGTTGTTCTTGAATAGTGCATTTTTTTCGAAAAATTTTAAACAGCTTTAAAATATTTGTCTGCTCCGATAGTCGTTCGAAAGCCTGTCTATGCTGCAAAATTTTTAAGATTTTCAAAACGCATTATATGTATAGGGGGAGAACTGTCTGTTGAATTGCAGAGCGATTTCTCGAAAGGAAAGAGCGGCAACATCTCTTCTGACGAGCTGACAGATTGCACGAGATCTGGGGACGCCAAGATCTCTAGGGCTGGGCAAGGCTAAGCCTTAGGGAAAAATGAAAGAGATTCTGTGAATTGAATCCTCTATTGATCCTCTGGTCCTAATCAATGAGAACTTTTGAGTAGCATAGATTTTTCAATATATCATGCATACACAGTGTTTTTGAGAAAACTGTCTCCTTGTGTATAATGTCCTTATTTCGAAAATAAAATCACCCCACTGTTCTGTTGATGGGGAGTTTTGATTTGAAATATTAAGGGGAGACAGGATTTCATACTCTTTTTCCTCTGGTCCTAATCAATGAGAACTTTTGAGTAGCATAGATTTTTCAATATATCATGCATACACAGTGTTTTTGAGAAAACTGTCTCCTTGTGTATAATGTCCTTATTTCGAAAATAAAATCACCCCACTGTTCTGTTGATGGGGAGTTTTGATTTGAAATATTAAGGGGAGACAGGATTTCATACTCTTTTTGATTCCCACAAAAAGGGGGAGAAATATTTTTGACCATAAACAATCGTGCATATGTTTATACAGGTTTTGTGTAAATAAAAAAGGGGTAGATTGTTGGATCTGTGTTTACAAATCAGAATCTGAATTTTGAAATACACAAAACCTGTTGATTATTTAATAACAGTTTAACTAAGATTTGCAGGTCTGACTTAGAGACGAATCGGTTGAGCAGCAGTGAACTGAACCAGATATGATACTATAGCTGAACCAGATTTGAGAATAGAAAAACGCGATTTCGGAGGCCTAAACAAAGGAATTTGGCCAAAAAGTGGCTTAGGTCACTGCAAAGCAGAGAGTCTCGCTCGTTGGAACGTTTCGGACGGGGTAGCCCCGGTCTCGAGAAAAAGTATGAACCTGCAACGAAAGAGAGCTGGTACAGTAGAGGATATCCAAGCTAGAACAGTAAGGGGAAGCCCAAGCTGGTCTAGCATAGGACTACTTAGCTGGTACAGTGAAGGGACGCCCGAGCTGATCCAGCAGATGATAACCAGATCGCAAAGGACATCCAAGCTGAGAAAGAGCAGGTGCAGATCAGCAATGAAGTGCAGAACGATGTAGCAAAGAGCTGAGTTACCAAGTGCAGTATATGCTAGAGCAGAGTTGTTCTGTGAAAGAAGAAACCAGCTGGGAAAAAAGCTCAGTGCAAACCAGCTCAGAGACCAGCTGGGTGAGATCAGTTGAGTGACCATCCCAGGGTTCAGCAACCAGCAGAGAGAGCAGAGACCATCTCAGACGAACAAAGCAGTTTGAACACAAGTATTGTGGAGTTGCATTGTATTAGTTCAAACTGATTTGCTTCGTCCTGTCCACATCAAGTATACAATTCTCGTACTCAAAGTCAGCAAAGGCTGCAACATTAAATGTGGACAAAGCTCAAAGTCATAAAGCCTGCAGACGCATTAAATTTATGTCAGAACTTTTCAGAAGACTTTCCAACGGGAAGAAAGTTGTGTCCAACGGCTACAATCTGCACAGAGGCTATACATATAAAGCAGAGCATGAGCAGCAGAACAAGTGGCTGCAGGAGCAAAAACAGATTAATCAAGTCTACTGCATAACCCAGGGATGACATCGAGAAACCAGCTCGGAGAGGAGCACTTCCCAGTGCGTGAGAATACATTTGAGAGTGAGCGTACACTGTATATTTCTCACACACATATTCACTCACATATGAGACCTCATAGCTAAATTTTTGAGCTGAGTGAATCAGATCAAATACTTTCATTGTAGTCTTTGGACAGAGACGTTAAACAAGTCTAGTTGTCTTTCGCACTGAGACGTAAAAGAAGTGTGTGTAGCCTTTCTCACTGAGACGTAAAAGAAGTGTTGTTAGTCACACAGCTTGCGGGCATAGTGTGCGGTGGTTGATGCTAGGAGTTCTTGAAGCTGCGGATCGTCGGAGTGGGTTGTAGCGTAGGGACGCTGCAATCAAAGTCTTCTAGTGATATCCTTCACGATTGTGGAAGAATCGGAGACGTAGGAGAGTTTGCTCCGAACTTCCAGAAACAAATCAGCGTATCTTCTTTACTGCTTTACTAAATTCATACATACACATTGCCTATTTATAACTGTAAATAAAACTGTTTAAAATGCTTTCGAATTTCAGAATGCAATTTGAGTTATTTCCGCATGATTTATATTCATTACTCAATCTGTATCTCGGTGCACAAGTATTCAAGAACACTGAGCTATTGCAGCTCAAGATAAGTTCACCATATCGTTCGGCTGTGTAATCAAATAGGGGAGAAATATTTTTTAGCATAAACATTCGTTCATATGTTTATTCAGGTTTTGTGTAAATCAAAAGGGGGGATATTGTTGGATCTGTGTTTACAGATCAGAATCTAAATTTTGAAATACACAAAACCTGTTGATTATTTAATAACAGTTAATTAAGATGTGCAGGTCTGACTTAGAGACGAATCAGCTGAGCAGCAGTGAACTGAACCAGATCTGATACTATAGCTGAACCGGATCTGAGAATACAAAAACGCAATTTCGGATGCCTAAACAAAGGAATTTGGCCAAAAAGCGGCTTAGCACTACATAGCAGTGAGTTTTGCTCGTTGGACCGTTTCGGAGGGGTAGCACCTGTCTCGAGCAAAAATATGAACCTGCAACGGAAGCGAGCTGGTACAGTAGAGGATATCCAAGCTAGAACTGTAAGGGGACGCCCAAGCTGGTCTAGCATAGGACAACTTAGGTGGTACAGTGAGGGGATGCCCGAGCTGATCCATCAGATGAGAACAAGATCGCAAAGGACATCCAAGCTGAGAAAGAGCAGGTGCAGATCAGCAATGAAGTACAGAACCGTGTAGCAAAGAGCTGAGTTACCAAGTGCAATATATGCTATAGCAGTGTGGTTCTGTGAAAGAAGAAACCAACTGGGAAACAAGCTCAGTGCAAACCAGCTCAGAGACCAGTTGGGTGAGATCAGTTGAGTGACCAACCCAGGGTTCAGCAACCATCTCGGAGAACAGAGACCATCTCAGACGAACAAAGCAGTTTGAACACAAGTATTTTGGAGATTGCATTGTATTAGTTCAAACTGATTTGCTTCGTCCTGTCCACATCAAGTATACAATTCTCTTACTCAAAGTCAGCAAAGGCTTCAACATTAAATGTGGACAGAGCTAAAGTCATAAATCCTGCAGACGCATTAAATGCAAAGGACACAAGGTACAACTATGTCAGAGCTTTTCAGAAGACTTTCCAATGGGAAGAAACATGTGTCCAACGGCTACAATCTGCACAGAGGCTATATATATAAAGCAGAGCATGAGCAGCAGAACAAGTGGGTGCAGGAGAAAAAACAGATTAATCAAGTCTACTGCATAACCCAGGGAAGACATCGAGAAACCAGCTCGGAGAGGAGCACTTCCCAGTGTGTGAGAATACATTTTAAAGTGAGCGTACACTGTATATTTCTCACACACAGATTCACTCACATATGAGAGCTCAGAGCTAAATTTTTGAACTGTGTGAACCAGATCAAATACTTTCATTGTAGTCTTTGGACAGAGACGTTAGAATTTCTATCAAACGGCTTTGTGTAGCTCGTTTGTTACAGACTGAACAATGAATGATACAATGGAATGAAAAGCTATTGAGACTGTAAATATTCTGGTTTTAACAATAAAACTCGATTACACAAGGTAACCAGAATATGTATCTCGAAGGTAATATCGGTGAAGACTTGAACTGTGAAGAGTTCTTCGAGATTAGAATACTGGACCTAGAACAAATTCTGCAATGTAAATTTCCAGTAGTTGTTTGAGCTTTAGGAAGATAACTTTAATCAATGAGAATGAGCCAGAGAAGGAGAGTAAGCTAGAGCTTCTTCAATTCAAATTCCAGCTATTTATACCCTTTTTTCTCCAACGGTCATCAAATTCACCTAAGGAAACAAAATCCCTTTTTGAATTTATGTCCATCTCATATTCTGCTCCACTAGAGGTAAATTGCGCTTCGTCAGATCCAAATTGTCGTATGTCCATATTTTTGCAAACACGTATAACGTCCTCTGCATACTGCGTACTATTTACCCAAAATAGCACTGACAGTGTTTCCTTAATTCCAGGCAATTGTACGATACAATCTTCACCATTGATTCTTTCCAATTGAATATACATAGTCTTCGTTTGCGCCTGAAAACTCTCTTCGCTAACACAGTTCTTTCTTTCCTGAAGAAGATGACTATCTTAACTCTGATTTGAGTAAACTTAGTTGTCACATCTGAATGTATCAACATTTGAAATAAATAGAGATAATGAATTTGCAACTGAATGTAGAAACTGATACTGTCTTGATGTCTGAATGCTCTGTTAACCCAAAATCTGAATACTCCCAACAAGTCACTTCTGATTAAAAGTAGCTTTATCCAAAAACTGAATACATCCTGTGAGGATTGAGAAATTCGAATAGTGATTAATCTGTTTCGTAGGATTAGTCACGGGATTTTGGGTTGTCAAATTTCTCTAAGTGTTAGAAACCAGTCGCAGCGAAATTCAAGAGTCAACGTGAGTCAACGGTACTTTAGCTCGTAGTTGGTGGAATTTAAATCAGTAGTTGCGCTTGCGTTTCGCTATTCTGTAGTTGCGCATGAAAATGGTATCTGCTGGCAGCAGTTGCATTTAGCGGGAGGAATAACAAGAAAGCGACACGTGTTGGTCAATCTTTTGGTGTTGACTGCTGGATGGTAGCGCTATCAGCTGTTGCGTTATGAGGAATTGTCCCAGTTGAATGACTAGCTGCTGGTTTGAGGAACCAGTCGTTGGAGCAACGTGACGTCGTTTTGATAATTTGAAACGCAGCGTTTTGGGTATTGCATCTGGCAACAGTAGCGAGGGATCTGTTGCGTGGTTTATACAGTCGCTGGGTTGGTTAACCAGCTGTTGATAGATATGATGACGTGTCCTTTATGTTGTCGTTTTGAATTGTTTCGCGTAACCAGTCGCTGGTGGTTTTTGAAGGAATCTGTTACCAGCTTTTGGTTGCTTCGCAAGAGAAATCTGTTGTCAGCTGGTGGAACGCTGCGGCGTCATTTTGTTTAGTTGAAACGGTGTCGTTTTGATGCTACTTTGCAAATGAAACGCCTGGTGGTTGCTGCTGGTTTTGTTAAGAGGAAAATCTGGTTTCTGTTGAAAGCAACGACTGGTATCTCTTGTGAGATACCTACTGTTCATGACGTCTGATTATTTTGAGAACAGTAGCAGTTGGATTGAGATATATATATAGATAAGTGTTGATCGACACTTAGAATTATTCTGAATCCGATAATCTTATCTCCATATCCAAACCCTCATTTTAGCTACTATTCACCGTGAATTTTCTCCGTCGATTGCCGTCGCTTCCCGTCGTTGTTTTGAGTGATATTGGTGGAGCTGGATTCCTTGTGAGTTTCTCTTCCGATTGTTACCCAGTTGAGGCTGTAGAACGATCTTGGAGAGGATCACGAAGTTGCTGGTTTCTTCGTACAGTGGAATTTGATAGTTCTTCCGCTCGTTTCAGCTTCTGGTTAAGGAATTCCTACTGTTCTAAGCTTAGTATGGACTGTAGTACTTTGTTTAGAAGTAGAATTGGATTCGAGTTCTTGGCCGTAGGAATTTGTATGTTGAGGTTCATATTTGAGTTTGATATGAACTAAGTATGAGATGCCTTGTACAGATTTCAGCTACCAGGAACTTCGTTGTGGTTGGACGTGACAAGAGAAGGGTAGAATTGTGCAGGAAGAAACTGCCGTTCCTTGGTAATTATCTGTTGAGGTAGAAATCAGCTGTTGGAGGTACGAATTGAGCAGATTTAGCAGCTTGAGCGTGAGCATGGCTGTGATTGATGTTGTGAAATCTGCTAATATGCTTCTGTGATTTACATGATACAACTTGTGAATTGATTGAGTTTTACATTCTGTTTTCACGTTTGAATTGTATGCATTGTGCATTGAATATTGAATTGGCATACATGCATACATATCGAGCCTGATTGACAGATTGATTGATGACCTGATTGAAAGCCACGTTGTGACTGGCCGACTGATGAGTTGTGCCTGAAAAGTCCAACGCTATCATCGAAGTGGTGAATACCGGATTCGAGTGTTTACCACCGAGCTGTGATGGGCTGACGGGCTCTGAAGATTACGGACCGATGATTTCCCCGGTTGATACATCGTGCGGGTATAGAGGCTGATTGAGATTATTTTCCAGTTGATACACGGGTCTAGATATCCGATCCTTGATAACCTTCATGAATTTCATAGCATTGATTATAGCATGTTGCATGATTAGCTGTTTTGATAGATTTTCGTACTGAGGCTTGACCTCGTATTTCTTTTCTTGCTTTTGTGTTGTTTGGGTCTGTGTTACCCATTTGCAGGATCTTTAGGTAACCAAGCTGGACAGAGTGGAGCGCCAGCTGGTCGATCCTCGTTTCCTTGAGTCCCAGTCTACTTTTACTATGTATTGAACCGGGGGATGCCCCGTGTTTTATTGTATTGGGGATCTGTATTTGAATTGAGATTTGTCGTTACCTGTTTTATATGAGA
>KV009585.1:322536-342638 GCA_001598015.1 Dorcoceras hygrometricum
ATCTGATTGTTTTGGGAATCAGAGATTTTGATTGCATCTTGGGAATGGACGTATTATCTAGCTATAAGGCTACTGTTGACTGTTTTCATGGTGTGGTGAGATTTTGCCCTGACTCAGGTGAGAGGTGGGAGTTCTACGGTGCTGATTCGCGATCGAAGATTCCACTGGTGTCCGCCATGGAGATGTTTAGCCTGCTATTGCTGGATAATGCTGGATTCATGATTTACGCGCCTGACGTTTCCCAAGAGTCGTGGTTGGAGTTGAGCGACATTCCGATCGTCCGAGAGTTTCCCGACGTGTTTCCAAATGAGATTCCTGTACTTCCTTCGATACGTGAGGTCGACTTCAGCATCGAGTTGGTGCCCGGTACCGCTCCGATTTCTAGAGCTCTGTATCGGTTGGCGCCCGTAGAGTTGAAAGTGCTGAAGGATCAGTTGAGAGATCTCTTGGAGAAAGACTTCATCAGACCGTGTATGTCGCCTTGGGTAGCTCCGATTCTTTTTGTGAAGAAGAAGGATGGGTCTATGAGGATGTGCGTGGATTTCCGATAGTTGAATAAAGCGACGGTGAAGAACAAGTATCCTTTGCCGAGGATTGATGACTTGTTCGATCAGTTGCAGAGATCGGTCGTTTACTCGAAGATTGATTTGCGCTCTGGTTATCACCAGTTGTGGATTAGGTATGCTGTCGTGGCGAAGACAACTTTCCGAACTCGATATGGGCATTATGAGCTTCTGGTCATGCCGTTTGGGTTGACGAATGCCCCAGCTGTTTTCATGGATTTGATGAATCGCGTCTTTAGCGAGTACATCGATCGGTTCGTGATCGTCTTCATAGATGACATCCTAGTGTACTCGAGGAAATGAGAGAGCATAAGGAGCATCTCAGATTGGTGTTGCAGAGGTTGAGGGACTCGCAGTTGTATGCCAAATTCAGCAAGTGTGAATTTTGGCTTGATCGGATTATCTTTATGTGTCATGTGATTTCGGCGCAAGGGATTTCGTTAGATCCGAATAAGATCGAAGTAGATCTTAACTGGGAGAGACCTAGGAACGTTTCAGATATCCGCAACTTCTTGGGATTGGCTGGCTATTACAGGCATTTTATCGAGAAGTTCTCTTCGATAGCCAAGCCTCTGACTCAATTGACTCAGAAGGATCGGAATTTTGTTTGGACTGACGAGTGCGAGTATAGTTTTCAGACGTTGAAGGAGAAGTTGACTACTGCTCCTGTTTTGACTCTACCGTCTGGATCCAGAGGATTTGTTGTGTGCTCCGATGCTTCTCTCAATGGTTTGGAATGTGTTTTGATGCAGAACGGGTACGTGATTGCCTATGAGTCTCGAAAGTTGAAGCCTCACGAGACGAGGTGCCCTGTTCAAATGTGTTTTGATGCAGAACGGGTACGTGATTGCCTATGAGTCTCGAAAGTTGAAGCCTCACGAGACGAGGTGCCCTGTTCATGATTTGGAGTTGGCTGCGATAGTGTTTGCCTTGAAGATTTGGCGACATTATCTGTATGGTGAAGAATTTGTGGTGTACACCGACCATAAGAGCCTGAAATATATCTTCACGCAGTCTGATCTGAATATGAGGCAACGACGATGGATGGAATTGCTCAAGGACTTTAACTGTGAGATTCAGTATCAGCCTAGGCGGATGAACTCAGTAGCAGATGCTTTGAGTAGGAAGACCCAGCCTGCGATGCTTTCGTCTTTGAGTGTCTTTAAAGTCTATGAGCAGTTGAGTACTTCTGGTTGGCGTTTCCAGCCGGGTGATCAATACTTTATGGTTTCTTCGATTCAAGTAGAACCGCAGATTGTGAGTGACACCAGGGAGGCGCAGAGGACTGATCCATATGTTCATGAGTTGAAGATTAAATCCCGAAGTGGTCAGTCTGATGATTTCTCTGTTTCGTCTGATGGGTGTCTGAGATTTCGAGGAAGATCGGTGGTTCCGAACTTGATCGATTTTAAATAGACCATTATGAATGAAGAACATTGTAGTCAGTACAGTGTGCATCCGGGTGAGAGAAAGATGTACCTTGCCTTGAAATCTCACTACTGGTGGGAAGGAATGAAGAGCGACATCTCTGGTTTTGTTGCTAGATGTTTGAATTTCCAGCAGGTCAAGGCTGAGAGAATGAGACCTAGTGGATTGCTACAGATTTTGGAGGTGCCCCAATGGAATTGGGAGCACATCGCCATGGATTTTGTGACTCATCTACCTCGATCAAGTAGGGGATGTGATGAAATTTGGGTGGTGATTGATAGACTTTCGAAGTCAGCCCATTTCATTCCCAATGACGTGAGGTGTTCAATGAAGAAAATGGCGAAGCTGTATATCGACCATGTGGTTAGATTGCATAGAGTGCCTGTTTCGATAGTGTCTGACAGAGATCCAAGATTCACTTCTCGTTTTTGGAAGAGTCTGCAAGCAGCGATGGGTTCGAGATTGGCTATGAGTACAGCCTATCACCCACAGATAGATGGTCAATCTGAGCGGACCATCCAGACTTTAGAGGATATGCTGCGAGCAGTTGTGATGGATTTTAGTGGTGGCTCACAGGATTCTTTGTCGTTGGTTGAGTTTTCGTATAATAACAGCTACCAGGTGCCTATCGGGATGGCTCCATTTGAGGCGTTGTATGGTCGAAAATGCAGATCTCCGATTTGTTGGGAACAAGTTGGTGAGAAACAACTTTCTGCCCCTGAGTTTGTGCAGCATATGAAAGACCAGATTGATTTGATTCGAAGTAGAATGAAGGCTGCACAAGATAGATTCACCAGCTATGCTAACCGAAGACGTCGACCGTTAGAGTTTGAGCTTGGCGATCGAGTATTTCTAAAAGTTTATCCTTTCAAGAGCGTTATGCGCTTCAGATTTAAAGGCAAATTAGCTCCTAGATTCGTTGGTCCCTTTGAGATAATTGAGCGGATTGGACATTTGGCTTACTGTTTGAGGTTGCCTGCTGAATTAGCAGTGATTCATGATGTTTTTCATGTGTCAATGTTGAGGAAATATGAGCCAGATCCATCCCATGTATTGAGAACCGACGAAGTTGAGCTGGATTCTGCCTTGAGTTATATAGAATATCCAGTCCAAATTCTGGATAGGAAGGAGAAGCAGTTGAGGAATAAAGTAGTTCCGTTGGTGATGGTCCAATGGAGCAAGCATGGCAGAGAAGAAGCAACTTGGGAACCGGAAGAGAAGATGCAGCGTGAGTGGCCGCATCTGTTTGAGTAGATTGTTGTTTTAGATTTTGATCTCTGGTTGTGTTTTCCCTAGTTGATATTTGTTGATTACCCAGTTATCTTGAACTCTTGGGTTTGTATCAGATGAATTGCTGTTTTGTATCCTGTTGTTGGAATGAATTGATTGAATTTTTCCCTGAGTTTACCTTTGATTTCGAGGACGAAATCTCTTAAGGTGGGGAGAATGTGAGGATTGAGAAATTCGAATAGTGATTAATCTGTTTCGTAGGATTAGTCACGGGATTTTGGATTGTCAAATATCTCTAAGTGTTAGAAAACAGTCGCAGCGAAATTCAAGAGTCAACGTGAGTCAACGATACTGTAGCTTGTAGCTGGTGGAATTTAAATCAGTAGTTGCGCTTGAGTTTTGCTATTCAGTAGTTGAGCTTGAAAAGGGTATCTACTGGCAGCAGTTACATTGAGCGGGAGGAATAACAAGAAAGCGACATGTGTTGGTCAATCTTTTGGTGTTGACTGCTGGATGGTAGCGCTATCAGCTGTTGCGTTATGAGGAATTGTCCCAGCTGAATGACCAGCAGCTGGTTTGAGGAACCAGTCGTAGGAGCAACGCGACGTCGTTTTGATAAGTTGAAATGCAGCGTTTTGGGTATTGCGTCTGGTACCAGTAGCGAGTGATCTATTGCGTGGTTTATCCAGTCGCTGGGTTGGTTAACCAGCTGTTGACTGATGTGATGATGTGTCCTTTACGTCGTCGTTTTGAATTGTTTCGCGTAACCAGTCGATGGTGGTTTTTGAAGGAATCTATTACCAAATTTTGGTTGCTTCGCAAGAGAAATCTGTTGTCAGCTGGTGGAACGCTGCGGCGTCGTTTTGTTTAGTTGGAACGGTGTCATTTTGATGCTACTTTGCAAATTCAACGCCTGATGGTTGCTGCTGGTTTTGTTAAGAGGAAAATCTGGTTTCTGTTTAAACCAACGACTGGTATCTGTTGTGAGATACCTACTGTTCACCACGTCTGATTATTTTGAGAACAGCAGCAGTTGGATTGAGATACATATATAGATAAGTGTTGATCGACACATAGAATTCTGAATCCGATATTTCTTATCTCCATATCCAAACCCTCGTTTTAGCTACTGTTCACCGTGACTTTTCTCCGTTGATTGCCGCCGCTTCCCGCCGTTGTTTTGAGTGATCTTGGTGGCGCTGGATTCCTTGTGAGTTGCTCTTCCGATTGTTACCCAGTTGAGGATGTAGAACGATCTTGGAGAGGATCGCGAAGTTTCTAGTTTCTTCGTACAGTGGAATTTGATAGTTCTTCCGCTCGTTTCAGCTTCTGGGTAAGGAATTCCTACTGTTCTAAGCTTAGTATGGACTGTAGTACTTTGTTTAGAAGTAGAACTGGATTCGAGTTCTTGGCCGTAGTAATTTGTATGTTGAGGTTCAGATTTGAGTTAGATATGAACTAAGAATGAGATGCCTTGTACAGATTTCAGCTTCCAGGAACTTCGTTGTGGTTGTACGTGACCAGCGAAGGGTAGAATTGTGAAGGAAGAAACTTCCGTTCCTTGGTAATTATCTGTTGAGGTAGAAATCAGCTGTTGGAGGTACGAATTGAGCAGATTTAGCAGCTTGAGCGTGAACATGGCTGTGAATTGATGTTGTGAAATCTGCTGATATGCTTCTGTGATTTACATGATACAGCTTGTGAATTGATTTAGTTTTACATTCTGTTTTCACGTATTGAATTGTATGCATTGTGCATTGAATATTGAATTGGAATACATGCATACATCTCGAGCCTGATTGACAGATTGATTGATGACCTAATTGAAAGCCACGTTGTGACTGGCCGACTGATGAGTTGTGCCTGAAAAGTCCAACGCTATCATCGGAGTGGTGACTACCGGATTCAAGTGTCTACCACCGAGCTGTGATGGGCTGACGGGCTCTGAAGATCACGGACGGATGATTTCCCCGGTTGATACATCGTGCGGGTATAGAGGCTGATTGAGATGATTTTCCAATTGAAACACTGGTCTACCTATCCGATCCTTGATAACCTTTATGTATTTCATAGCATTGATTATAGCATGTTGCATGATTAGCTGTTTTGATAGCTCTTCTTTCTTTTCCTGCTTCTGTGTTGTTTGGGTCTGTGTTACCCATTTGCAGGATCTTCAGGTAACCAAGCTGGACATAGTGGAGCGCCAGCTGGTCGATCGCCGTTTCCTTGAGTCCCAGTCAACTTTTACTATGTATTGAACCGGGGGATGCCCCATGTTTTTATGTATTGGGGATCTGTATTTGAATTGAGATTTGTCGTTACCTGTTTTATATGAGTTTGAGTCAACTCGTATTTTGAGTATTGATATTTTGAATGTATGTTTTGAGTTCAGGCCCATATTATTTCAAAAAATTTTTAAGCCCTGTTTTACGCTTTCGTGATTATGTTCTTAATTGTGCTCTAATCCTGTGAGATTAGCACGGGGCCTGACACATCCACTTCTGAAGTACTGAGATCTGAGATAACTGAATAGATACTGTTTACTACTGAAATACTCGAAACTAAAACAATAGATCACAAACTGTTACTCAAATCTGAATGCCATATTCTTCTAACAATAGATCTCCACTGTAGCTCACTTCTGAATACACTGTTCCCGAAATCTGAACTGATCCAAAAAGCCAAATCTGTTTTAAAACATCGACCTGACAACAAAGAATGAAGTCACGTCTTCTGAGCTTCAATACACTGATATGACGTCACTGCTTCTGAACACTTCGAAATACTGGGATGACATCAAGACTTCTGAACATGACTTCACGACTTTTGAAAATCAACTCGATATGTGATTGTCTACCCAACATCTGAATTATGCGTAACTGTTAATGACTACAACTTACTGACTTTCCAGATGTTACTTTTGAATCAGTACTTGTCTTATATTTGTTATCACCAAGACTAATAAATTTTACCTTAACAATTTCCCCCTTTTTGGTGATGACAACTTAGCAACCTTACTACTTAATAGGATATAATCAAGAAAGCTCAAAGTCGTGCTAAATTTATATAACTCATTAACTGAACAATGTACAAATGATTTGTACAACAAAAGCTGAAAGAAAGAAAATCTTAAACTGATTTTTTCCATATAACCACCATTCAGCGTTCTTTTTATAAGGTCCACGAGCACCACTACTACCTGATCCCCTTTTCGTTGAAGAGCCCCTTCTATCATCTCTTCGGTCACTTCCACCAGAACCGGCTCCACCACCTCCTCTGCTTGCACTACCACCACTGGGTCTATTTTGATCATCAGGAGGCGGTTGAGGTCGACAGCTGTTACTCTCTTCCCACTTTTTTTCATTACCACGATTTATGTAGGCAACAAGTTCACCCAACCGAGAGGAAAGGTTGTTATAATTTTCCTGTGCCTGTGCACGTAAATCCAGCAGTTCGCTCCGAACAGTACCAAGCCTCTCGTCCATGTCTGCTATGATGGGTTTTTGCTCTTTCGCCTCTTTGCGAGCATCCGCTTGGTCTGTCGATAAAATGGCAGTTTGAGTATGGACAGCTTTTAGGACAAGCGAAAGAACATCTGTGTCATTACGAGCTTCCTGATTTATTCCTTTGATCAAACCGAGAGAGACTTGATTCTGCTGATAAAAAACGTCGAGAATGGTTTTATCAAGATGTTTGATTTTGTCAAGAACTTCGTTATGAGAATCATCCAATCTCCTAGATTCCTTCGATTGATTTGTAATAATGCGAGACATAGAAGCCCGTATATCACTAAAAGATTCTGAAACAACAGGTGGTAAAGAAAACTGAACATCAGCAGGGGTAGATCCAACAACAGTTGTAGTACCCTGAGGAATGTCATCTGTAAGGTGCATAGAGGAGGCAGACGATGAACTCTGATGAGGAGAGGAAAGAACAAAATCTGTAGGAGCTGAATAAGTATCTACAACTGGCGAGATCTGCGCACTGAAATCTGGAAGAGCTGAATCTAAGATCTGTATACGATAAGAAACATTATCAACAACTCTTCTCGGAATGCTGAAATCGCCAAAAACTGGTCATGTAGGAACGATATCTGTACAAACAGTAAAACTGCCAATTGGCCTCAAACACCCAAACATTGAATACCGCAAAATTTCTGTACATACCCTGTACCAACCCCAAGTTTTAATAGGAAAAGGTGTAGAAGCACTCAAACACTGAACTGGCTGAAAGAAGAGGCAAATCGGTGCTAGAGATTCTAAAGAAGTCCGCAGGGGCAACTGTACCAAGAGTTGAGAAACAGGGGTCTCATCTTCATGTACCCATCGATCATAACCATCTTCCACCACCCAAACATCTCCAATACGTCTCAAAAGACGAAGCCAATAGGTCGAAACAAAGATTTTGTGATTTCTGGGAATGTAAAAACCACGATCAAAAACATCTTCAAATAACATTGAGAAACACGGCTTTGTCCATTGTAGCTCAAGTCCTTGTCTCTGCATCAGTAAATGTTTGACAGAAGTACTCTGAGCATCTGATAGTAGATCTATAATCTGAAGCGCCATTACTGACCAAGGTTGTCCTGAACTAAAATTTGCTCTATGTGACTCCAAAAACTCTCGAAGCAACATTTCCCTATACTTTGCGAGTATATACACCATTCTCTGGAGAGCAACTTGCACAGGGTCTGTCTCAGTCCAAGTTAAAACATTTTATTCTTTGGAAGCAATGTCTTTGTTAAGAGACGTCAAAAAGGCTAACCGTCGAAGACTAAAAGAATTAAATAACGCATAAACTTCATCTATCACGTGTTCCCTCAACTGTATTAGAAACTCAATATATCCAAAAATTAAATCAACCATCTCACGGGTCGGGTGCCCTTTGACTACGCCGGCCTCGACAAGGGGCGCCTTCCCCTTATCGGTGAGAGAAATCTTAGGGAGACTTGCCTTTTACAAGTCTCCATCTGCAACTCCCGAGATTGAAATCCCAAGTCCAAACTTTATTTTGGTGGGTTCGGCAGCAAGAACTGATGGAAGCATCATATCTCCAGGGATCCGCTTCAGTAAGTCATCGATTGACAGTAACTCTTCATCGGATGAAGACTGTCCCACATCTGTCACGGTTGCAAAATCAATATCCTTTGCTGTTGTAGCAGCCGGGCTCTCATAAACCTCAACTAATATATCATCAGACTTTGTGATCACGGGGTCTGCCAAAACTATTTCCATTTCTATTTCCTTAGCAACCTCTGGTTCCACCAAAGTCCGCAACTGCTGCTCCCCAACACCAGTTTCATAAGAAACTGTATCCTGTTCTTCATATGTCTCACTGGAGGATTCAACTATTTTATTAGCTTGTTGAGCAGTAAATTCCTCTTATGACAAATCAAACCAGTGCTCGATTTCATCAGCTTTTTCAACTGCCTGACCCGCAGCCACTGTTTCTTCTCTGACATCTGTTTCATGGGGCTGTTCCCTTTCAGCTGTTTCTGTTTGTTCCATCTGTGCAGTCTTAGCAACCACTTGTTCAATGATGGTGTCGACATCATCAGCAGATGTCGGATCGATAGTTTGAATGGGTTCAGCATCTAGTGCTACTGAGACTAGCTCCAACTTTGCTTTTGAAGGAGCTGCTTTCCCCTTCAATGTCCTTTTCTTTTCACCACCTTCTCATCAATAGCAACAGCAGGCCTCTTTTTGGACGTCAGCCCTTTTCACACGTGTTTTCTTCACCCGTAGATTTTCCTACCTAAGCCCTCCACATTGTCAACACAATCTTGACGTTGATGGCAATATATCTACCAACGGTTTTGGCAGTCAAAATTTTCAGTGGAGGGAACTCCTCAGAGTCTCCCAACTCCAAATCTGGTATATTTTTCAACAAAATACAGATATGGACAGCGTATCCTCTGGCTTGCCTCGTCTCTGGAGTCACCATATCCTTGAAAATTTTGAAGAGCAAACTTCCCCAGTTCACAGACACACCCCCAAAAATAGCAGTCATCAATAGGAACCTTGCATGAGTCACGCATCAAATAACCCGCTTTCACAGTAATGGATTTTTCCACGCTATCACTTTGAAGCCTGTACTCAATTTTCAATTCCCGCTTCTTGAAGGAATTAGTAAGCTACTCACCGGTAAATGAAAACTCAGTTCTAGCATCAAAAATCAAGTTCTCCAGTACCTCATTTATATCTATCAATCCTTCCATCAGCAACTAAAACGTCCGGGCAAAAACTTCCTCAGATATTTCCACCATCTTTCCTTGAACTGTACTAACAACTTTACCATCTCGTACGGAGGAGTTTTGATAAAAACTCGATCAGAGCGGTTTCAAAAACGTCAGACATACAACCCAAAAAGCCATTCAGACCAGATGCCACAAGGGCTTCAAACATAGATACCATTTTTGAGTTGTCCATGGCAAGGACAGAGGCAAAATGAACCTGTATTGTGTTGATAACAAGTGAAAATTCCATTTCTGATAGAGTAACGAAAGACAGAAGTCCTGAAATAAGAGTAATCTGCAAACATAACACATAGAGAGCAGAAAGGCAAGATAGTTTGAGGGTAATATGCGTAGCGTAAGAGTTAGGGTAAAAGGAAACGCCGTAAATATAAACCAGAATGCAAAAGGTACAAGATAGAGAAAATGTGGATGTGACGTTTCGCATGATGACAACCACGTGTCAATCATCCGACGGTGAAATCAATTTTGGAAATGATTTTGAAAAGATTTTGACAAAATATCGAAGTAATTTTAAAGGTATTTTAAAAGGATTTTTAATTTTGACTGTGAGGATAAAAAAAAGTAAACTGGCGCAAAATGCTCAACACGTCACAACCTTAAGATCTGTTTACTGTATCAGTAGGGGTGTTGCAAGATCTGATTCTGGATAAGTATCAACTGTGTGTATGTGACATCTGAGTGTATCTGGATCTCACATATTTAGTTGACTCAGCACTTATTACTTCAGATCTCTCGTTCCCCCTAAATCTGAGATCTCCCAAGTCTGATATTTTATCAAACCTGAATTCCACGATGTTCCCCCTGAACAGTAGACTCATATTTGACAAAACCATAAGCTGTTCAACCTGAAAATTTTTTAGCGCACAGATAATTTAAGGCAGTTCTAAGAGACCTAATATGTTTCTAAAATAAGAAAACTTAGCGTCTGGTAGAGGCTTTGTGAAGATGTCAGCAACTTGCTGCTCAGTCGACACATACTCCAGCTTGACGTCTTTCTTTAGCACATGGTCCCTTATAAAGTGATGCCTGATGTCTATATGCTTTGTTCTTGAATGCAGCACAGGGTTTTGAGTGATAGCAATAGCACTGGTGTTGTCACAGAGAATAGGCGCTTCAGAAGCATCAATGCCATAGTCCTTAAGCTGGTGTTGAATCCACAAGATCTGAGCACAACAGCTTCCTGCTGCTAGGTACTCTGCTTCATCAGTGGACGTTGCAATGGATTTCTGCTTTTTACTGAACCAGGAAATCAGTCGATCTACTAAGAATTGACAAGTACCGCTTGTGCTTTTACTATCAATCCTACATCTTGCGTAATCTGCATCACTATAACCGATTAGTTGAAAGCCTGAGTCTTTGGGATACCAAAGACCCACATTTAAAGTTCGTTTCAAATATTTTCAAATCCTTTTCACGGCTATGTAATGTGATTGTTTAGGCTCTGCTTGAAATCTAGCACACATACAGACAGCAAACATGATGTCTGGTCTGCTAGCAGTTAAGTATAGCAAAGAGCCGATTATACCTCGATAAAGAGATACCTCAATGGCAGTACCAGCTTCACTTTTGTCCAGTTTGATTGATGAGCTCATTGGGGTCACAGCTGCTGAACAATTGTCTATGCCAAATTTCTTCAGCAGTTCTTTCTTATATTTAGCTTGGTTAATGGAGATTGCATTTTCCAGCTGTCAAACTTGTAAACCCAGAAAGAACATTAGCTCGCCCATCATGCTCATCTCAAATTTGTCCTGCATCAGCTTAGAGAACTTTTGGCACAATTTGGGGTTAGTTGACCCAAAGATAATGTTATCAACATATATGTGTACTAATAATACATGATCAGATTTTACGATTTTAAACAGTGTCTTATCAACTGTGCCTATAGTAAAATCATGCTCGATTAAGAATTTGGACAGTGTATCGTACCAAGCTCTGGGAGCTTGCTTCAAACCATACGGAGCTTTATCCAATTTATAAACGTGGTTTGGATAGGTATGATCTATGAAGTCAGGAGGTTGTGCAACATACACTTCCTCTGTTAGAATGCCATTAAGAAATGAACTCTTAACATCCATTTGAAATACTTTAAAATCTTTTAATGCAGCATAAGCAAGAAACATGCGAATGGCTTCTAATGTGGCTACAGGTGTGAGACCTGAATTTGTATAAGAGATCATTTGTTGGAATGTATCGGGGTTTAGAGATTCTTGGTGGCTTAAGATCTCTGTTTGAATGTTTAAGTTGTGTTTTTGGGTAAAATTCCTCACCTAGAACAATTCTGGGAGTTTTCGTAATTTTGAGATTTTTGGGTGAAAGCTGGTTTTTGGTGAAAGCTGGTTGAATAGTGAAAACTAGTCGCAACGTGTTTTGGTAACGCAGGATTATGAAACGCCGTCGTTTGGAGAGATCTGGTAGCGCTTGTAATATCAGCTGTTGCCTTAGTGTGAATTTGTATCGGGTTGGATACGACAGCGTTTCGATAAGTTGGCGCGACGTTGTTTGGATGTTGCGACTGGTACCAGCTGTGAGGATTTGTTCGCGTGTGTGTGTCGACTGGTTGTCCAGCTGGGAGCAGATGTCAACGCGGTCAATGCTCCTGTAGCTTGCGTCTGGTTGTTTTGCACGAGAACTAGCGACTGGATGACGTAGGCTATGCGTCGTCGTTTTAGTTAGCGCTAAGGAATCCAGTCGATGGGTTATGCGACACCGTTTTAATTAGTTGTAACACTGCATTTTATATGTTGCGGCTGGTACCAGCTTTTGGAGGAATTCCCACGATGTTTAAACTAGTCGTCAGGTTGTCCAGCTTTTGGTTGAGAACCAGTCGTAGGTAGTGTCCTACGACGTCGGTCTTCGACTTCGATTTGAGATACCGGATTCCATACTTAGAATATATTCCTTGATTGTGTTCTTCGCTTCGAACCCTAGGTTACTGTTCACCGTAGCTTTTCTCCGGCAATTCCCATCGTTTCCGGCCGTTGTTTGATACGTGTGAGGTAGCGTTGGACTCCTCTCGAGAAGCTCTTCCATCTTATACCATTCTTGGAGGCTGTTGTTAGCTAGAGCAAGGTCGCGAAGTTACTGTCTTGGCCGTATGTTCGCTGTGAGCAGGTAGCGTCGAATTGTTGTAAGATCTTAGCTTTTGTAAGTTGAATTAAGCTCCCTGTTAAGTGGTATTGATGGGATTGATCGCTGGTTGAGTTGTAACTCCCGGCAGTACCTTCTGTATATTTGAGTCCCGATGATTTATGCCCCTGTGTGCTTTGACAGGTTGTTGTTCAGCTCTCCCGGGACATTTGTTGTGGTAATTATTACACAAAAGTATAAGGAACGGATCTGAGATTGAAGTAGCTGGGAATTGGTGTGAGATTGAATGCTAGATGGCTGTTTGTGCATTGACGTGGATGTTTCTGTGTGTATATGTGATTGCTGTTGATTTTACCTGCTATGTTTATGCATACACGCATTTCCCATATTGCATTCATATTTCAGTTGCAGCCATTGTTTCGTATCTTGTATTGCTGTTGTTGATTCTTATCAGGATGCGAGGGCGAGCGGCAATACCTCACTCTCATCTCCCTGCTGGGATCGTTATCCACTATGCGCCGAGTGGTTAACTACCACAGTTCATGGGCGAGACAACAGCAGGTTAATTTGTTTGATGCATCTGGTATTTGGGTGTAGTATCACGGCGAGTGGCTCATTACCACACTGTGAACACACCCCGTGGCCACTGTTGTCGCAGATTCTTGGAGCTGTGCTTGAGTTCCTTAGCTCCCTTGTTGGTCGAGCCTTCTGTTGTTATCCGGTGTCTCATGCATAGCATCAGCATTTTTATCTTATGCATTCTTTTAAAGTACATTGTTTTAAACCGTTAGGCCAAAAGCAAAAATTTTACCCGCTTTTTGATAGCTTCCGCATGTTTTTGTATGATTTTACTCTGTTTAGAGCAAGAGGCCTGAAATTTTTGGTATCAGAGCTTAAGCTGGGATAAGATCGATTTCTTTGATCACACTCGAGTCTAGGCACAGTGTTGTGTGTTGCATGTGCTTGACTACGTGACTACGTACTGCATATTTATTTGTTATATGCTATCTATGTTGTATCTATTCTGTTTTGCTTGATCCTGTTGAGTGTTTTCGTAGATGCCGCCTAGACGTCGTGGTAGAGGTAGGGGGCAGTTTGAGGAATCAGCAAGACAGAATGAGGATAGGCATAGTGCTCGCAGTCATACTTGTGTTAGTGATGAGGAGGAGGAACTTGGTGACTTGCCTCCCTCGGTGGAGCGGATGGATGTTGTCATAGCACGATTTCGGCGGATGAACCCTCCAGTATTTAATGGTGATGAGTCTAGTGAGGATGCAGACTCATGGCTTCGGAATATCATTGGTCTTTTCGATCGGGTGCAGTATGATGATGATCTCCAGCTGAGTTTAGCGACCCTCTTGCTTAGGAAGGCTGCGGAGCGCTGGTGGCGAGGTGCTTCGAGTACCTTGTTGGAGACCGGTGTTGGGATCTCTTGGGACAGTTTTTGTGAGACCTTCCGGCAGGAGTATGTGCCCGAGTCTTATGTGAACGCCCGGGAGCGGGAGTTCGATCATCTAGAGCAGGGTTCCATGACTGTTCGTGAGTATGCTAGGAAGTTCTCTTCTCTGTTGGCGTACGTTCCCCATGTCTCTGGCCGGTAGAGGGCCAAACAAACTCGATTTCTTGAGGGCTTGAATGAAGAGTTGTATCAGATGGTCTTGACTAGTAAGCCCAAGACTTACGCTGAGGCTGTGGATAGTGCCATCGACATTGAGGAAGGTTTACGTAGTCGTCATGCTCATAGGCAGCAGGCAGCGCTGGGTGGTCGTCCTGCTATTCAGGGAGCGCAGTCTTAACAGTCCTCCAAGTCAGCCTATCATCCCCAGCAGCAACAGCAGCCACAGGTGGCTCAGCAGTCTGGCCGTCAGAGGTTTTGACCCCGAGGTCAGTAGTTCAAGAAGAAGTTGGGTTCTGGCTCTTCTGGTTCGGGCAGCTCGAGTAGCAGTGGTTCTCGGGCTGAGTTTTGCGGTTTTTGCGGTGGAAAGCATCCTTCCACGCAGTGTGTTGGTGTGCAGGGTTTCTGCAACCTTTGTAGTCAGTACGGGCATTTTGCTAGAGTGTGTCCGTCAGCTGGATCACAGCAGACCGTGGCCCAGTCTCATGGTCGTGGAGGTCAGTTTAGGGGCCATTCGCAGCAGTTTCAGCAGCCCCGATTGGGTGAGACTCAGTTTAGGCCATTTCAGCAACTTGGTCCATCGCGGTTCGAACAGTTGTCTCAGCCTTTCTTCTCAGGACCCCAGCATGCTCAGGTTAACGCCATCACTAGGTAGCAGGCCGAGGAGACACCGAGTCGGGTGATCGCAGGTACTTGCCTTGTCTTTGACTTTCCTGCGCGTGTGTTGTTTGACACCGGTGCATCGCATTTGTTTATTTCTGATTCGTTTATTGTTGAGCATGGTCTGTGTACCATTTCGTTGCGCGATTCTATTTCTGTGTCTACACCTGGCGGTGTGAGCTTGTTCTCCCAGGAGGTTTTGTTGGATGGTGTGTTGCGGTTTGGTGAGCATGTCCTGTTAGAGAACTTGATCCATTTGATGCTTTGTGATTTCGATTGCATAGTTGGGATGGACGTGCTGTCCAACTATAGGGCCTCCGTGGACTGCTTCCATGGAATTGTGCGCTTTAGGCCTTTTTCTGGCGAGAAGTGGGACTTCTACGGCCAGGATTCTAGATCGAAGATCCCGTTGATCTCAGCTATGGAGATGTTTAGCTTGTTGTCTTTGGGAATGCTGGCTTTATGATTTACGCTTTGGATGCGTCTTCTTATTCCCGTGTTAAGCTCAGTGACGTTCCCGTAGTGCGGAACTTTCCCGATGTTTTTCCGGAGGAGATTCCTGGTTTCTCTCCGAGGCGAGAGATTGATTTCAGCATAGAGCTGGTGCCTGGCACAGCTCCGATTTCGCGTGCCCCTAATCGTCTCGCGCCTGTGGAGTTGAGAGAACTCAAGGTGCAGTTAGATGATTTGCTGGAGAAAGGTTTTATTCGACCTAGTATGTCGCCGTGGGGAGCGCCCATACTGTTTGTGAAGAAGAAGGATGGCTCAATGCGGATGTGCATTGATTTTTGCCAGTTGAATAAAGCCACTGTCAAGAACAAATACCCGTTGCCGAGAATCGATGATCTGTTTGATCAGTTGCAAGGTTCTGCGGTGTATTCAAAGATTGATCTTCGTTCCGGGTACCATCAGCTGAGAGTGAGAGATCAGCATGAAGATTGCGTTTCGTACGAGGTACGGACACTTTGAGTTTTTGGTGATGCCGTTTGGTTTGACCAACGCGCCTACAGTCTTCATGGATCTGATGAACCGGGTTTTTAGGGAGTTCATAGATCAGTTTGTGATCGTGTTCATCGACGACATCTTAGTCTATTCGAAGACTCCTTTGGAGCACAAGGAGCATTTGCGTATTGTCCTTTAGACGCTGAGAGACCAACAGTTGCACAAAGTTTTCCAAGTGCGAGTTCTGGTTGGATATCATGGTATTCTTGGGACATGTGATTTCAGCCGAGGGGATTTCTGTAGATCCTATCAAGGTTGATGTCATTATGAACTGGGGGCGTCCCAGGAATTTTTCCGAGATTTGCAATTTCTTGGGTCGGCTGGCTATTATCGTCGCTTCATTGAGAGATTCTCAAGTATAGCAAATCCGATGACTCAATTAACTCAGAAGGACAAGCGTTTTGTTTGAACTGAGCAGTGTGAGAATGCTTTTCAACTGCTTAAGGAGAAATTGACTACTCCGCCTGTGTTGGCTCTGCCGTCCGGAACAGGTGGATTAGTTGTTTTGTTCTGACGCTTCACTCAATGGATTGGGTTGTGTGTTGATGCTGAGTGGTCAAGTCATTGCATATGCCTCGCGACAGTTGAAATCGCACGAGACTCGTTACCCAGTCCATGATTTGGAGTTAGCAGCGGTGGTCTTTGCATTGAAGATCTGGCGTCACTACCTGTATGGCGAGCAGTTTGTAGTGTACTCAGACCACTAAAGTCTCCAGTATTTGTTTTCACAGCCTGACCTGAACATGAGACAGCGTAGATGGATGGAGCTGCTAAAGGACTTTGATTGTGAGATTAAGTACCAGCTTGGGAAGTCTAACGTAGTGGCCGATGCTTTGAGCAGGAAGGCTAGTGAGATGCTTGCGTCGTTGTACATCTCTAAGGATCAGGAGCATCTTAACACTACGGGTTGGAGATTCTACCCGGCTGAGGATTGTGTGGTGGTTTCTTCTTTCCAAGTGGAGCCACAGATTATTTCTACCATTCGAGCAGCTCAGAGAACTGATCCGTCTATCCACGAGTTGAATTTGAAGGTCAGGGCTGGAGAGCTTGAGGATTATTCTGTCTCTTCCGATGGTTGTTTTCGTTTTCGGGGCAGATTGGTTGTGCCCAATTTTATTGATTTGAAGGAGGAGATCCTTCGGGAAGCGCACTGTAGCAGACATAGTGTTCATCCTGGTGCACGGAAGATGTACCATTCTTTGAAGCCGAACTTTTGGTGGGCTGGCCTAAAGAGCGACGTTGCTGGTTTTGTTGCTCGTTGTTTGAATTTTCAGAAGGTTAAGGCCGAAAGGATGAGACCTGGTGGTCTGTTGCAGAGTTTGGAAGTGCCCCAATGGAATTGGGAGCACATTGCTATGGATTTCATGACGCATCTGCCTCGTTCCAGCAGAGGATGCGATGCTAGTTGGGTGGTTATAGACCGTCTGTCGAAGTCTGTGCATTTTATTCCCTATGGAATGACCTTCTCGTTGAAGAAGATGGCGAAGCTGTATGTTGATTTTGTTGTTAGACTGCATGGTGTGCCCGTTTTGATCGTTTCCGACCGATATCCGAGGTTTACTTCCATGTTTTGGAAGAGTTTGCAAACAGCTTTGGGTAACAGATTGGCCATGAGCACCGCATATCACCCCCAGACAGATGGCCAATCTGAGCGCACTATCCAGACGTTGGAGGATATGTTGCGAGCTGTTGTGTTGGATTTCGGAGGTAGCTGGCAAGACGCGTTGTCTTTAGTTGAGTTTTCGTATAATAACAGCTATCAGGTGACGATTGGCATGGCACCGTTTGAGGCTTTGTATGGCAGAAAGTGCAGATCGCCAGTATGTTGGGAAGAAGTGGGGGAGAAGCAGTTATCTGCCCCTGACTTTGTGCAGCAAATGAAAGATCATGTGGATCTTATTAGACAGCGGATGAAAGCTGCCCAGGATCACCAAGCCAGTTATGCGAATAAGAGGGGTCGACCTCTTGAGTTTCAGGTTGGTGATCGTGTTGTTGGATTTCGGAGGTAGCTGGCAAGACGCGTTGCTTTAGTTGAGTTTTCGTATAATAACAGCTATCAGGTGACGATTGGCATGGCACCGTTTGAGGCTTTGTATGGCAGAAAGTGCAGATCGCCAGTATGTTGGGAAGAAGTGGGGGAGAAGCAGTTATCTGCCCCTGACTTTGTGCAGCAAATGAAAGATCATGTGGATCTTATTAGACAGCGGATGAAAGCTGCCCAGGATCACCAAGCCAGTTATGCGAATAAGAGGGGTCGACCTCTTGAGTTTCAGGTTGGTGATCGTGTATTTCTCAAAGTTTCTCAAGTGTCATGCGCTTTGGACACAAGGGAAAGTTAGCCCCTCGTTACGTCGGACCGTATGAAATTGTTGAGAGGATTGGGCCTTTGGCGTATCGACTGTTGTTGCCATCAGAGTTGTCTTCTCTTCATGACGTCTTTCATGTTTCCATGTTCAGGAAGTATTTGCCAGATCCGTCTCATGTGCTTGGAACTGACGAGGTGGAGCTAGATCAGTCATTGAGTTATCAAGAATATCCTTTGCATATCCTTGGAAGAAAAGAGAAACAGCTGAGAAATAAAACCATTCCGTTGGTGATGGTTCAGTGGAGCAAACATGGAAGGGAAGAGGCTACTTGGGAGCTGGAAGAGAAGATGCAGCGCGAGTGGCCGCATCTGTTTGAGTAGCTTTTGAGCTAAATTCCAGTAGTTTTGTAGCTGTTGGTTGTATTTCTTCCCTAGCTGTTGTTATATGTTTCCTCAGTTATCTTGAACTCTTGGACTTGTGTTGGGCGAGTTCAGTTTGTATCTTGCTGTTGCTGTGTTGTTGTGCCAGAAATGTTGTTTGATTTCGGGGACGAAATCCTTTTTAGTGGGGGAGAAATGTGAGACCTGAATTTGTATAAGAGATCATTTGTTGGAATGTATCGGGTTTAGAGAATCTTTGTGGCTTAAGATCTCTGTTTGAATGTTTAATTTGTGTTTTTGGGTCAAATTCCTCACCTAGAACAATTCTGGGAGTTTTCGTATTTTTGAGATTTTTGGGTGAAAGCTGGTTTTTGGTGAAAGCTGGTTGAATAGTGAAAACCAGTCGCAACGTGTTTTGGTCAGGATTATGAAACGCCGTCGTTTGGAGAGATCTGGTAGCGCTTGTAATATCAGCTGTTACCTTAGCGTGAATTTGTATCGGGTTGGATACGACAGCATTTCGATAAGTTGGAGCGACGTCATTTGGATGTTGCGACTGGTACCAGCTGCGAGGATTTGTTCGCGTGTGTGTGTCGACTAGTTGTCCAGCTGGGAGCAGATGTCAACGCGGGTCAACGCTCCTGTAGCTTGCGTCTGGTTGTTTTGCGCGAGAACTAGCGACTGGATGACGTAGGATATGCGTCGTCGTTTTAGTTAGAGCTAAGTAATCGAGTCGATGGGTTTTGCGACGCCGTTTTAATTAGTTGCAACGCTGCGTTTTATATGTTGCGGCTGGTACCAGCTTTTGGAGGAATTCCCGTGATGTTTAAACCAGTCGTCTGGTTGTCCAGCTTTTGGTTGAGAACCAGTCGTAGTAGTGTCCTACGACGTCGTTTTGTGTGTTTGAGATTATGCTTGCGGGGTTCGACCAGCCGATGGTTTGTTGTTGCCTGCTGGTTATGTCGGTGGAATTTTAAATCAGATTTCAGCATCTACAGGATTTATATATAGGAAGACTTGGTCTTCGATTTCGAGCACCAGATTCCATACTTAGCGAAATATTTTCCCCGATTGTGTTCTTCGCTTCGAACCCCAGGTTACTGTTCACCGTAGCTTTTCTCCGGCAATTCCCATCGTTTCCGGCCGTTGTTTGATGCGTGCGAGGTAGAGTTGGACTCCTCTCAAGAAGCTCTTCCATCTTATACAATTCATGGAGGCTGTTGTTAGCTAGAGCGAGGTCGCGAAGTTACCGTCTTGGCCGTGTGTTCGCTGTGAGCAGGTATCTTCGAATTGTTGTAAGATCTTAGCTTTAGTAATTTGAATTAAGCTCCATGTTAAGTGGTATTGATGGGATTGATCGTTGATTGAGTTGTAACTCCCGGCAGTACCTTCTGTGTATTTGAGTCCCGCCACTGCGCCAACAGGATGCGAACACCGCACGCCACCGTGCGCGAGGCGGCGGCGCCATCACGCGCGCAGCCGCGCGCGCACCACCGCGTGCTGGCCAGCATGTATTGTCACGCGCTGGCCGGGGACCCACGGCCCGGGGGGCGGGGCGGGGGGAGGGGGGGTTGC
>KV009585.1:361666-395022 GCA_001598015.1 Dorcoceras hygrometricum
TACCTATGTGGGATCACTCTATCTAAGTCTATGTGTCCAAAGACTGATGAGGAGATAGAGAGTATGGCACGTGTACCATATGCCTCGGCACGGCAAATTAGATGTGATAGTGGGTATGACGGCTATCATGAAACACATCTAATAGTCACTGTGTATTCTGAACATGTTCCTAGTCGATTGGGCCGTCAAAATGAGGATAAGGCCGCCCGAGTTTGAGACTAGTATCTGCGATGCGAAGTACCATGTTTCATTGGTAGGGAACATTGTGATGTTCTGAGCATGCAGATAGATAGTGACCTGGTGATCTATCGAACTACCCTCGTTCGGACTTTCCTAGTGGTTACCATTTTTAAAGTCCGAACGAAGGTAGTTCGATAGATCACCAGGTCACTATCTATCTCCATGCTCAGAACATCACAATGTTCCCTACCAATGAAACGTGGTACTTCGCATCGCAGATACTAGTCTCGAACTCGGGCGGCCTTATCCTCACTTTCACGGCCCAATCGACTAGGAACATGTTCAGAATACACAGTGACTATTAGATGTGTTTCTTGATAGCCGTCATACCCACTATCACATCTAACATACACTTTAGTGTATTCTAGGTCTTTACTCAACGCAATTGTTAATCATTATACAACACAATGAAAGTAAAGAATGCCAAATGAATAAATGCGAATATCATATATAAAGATTGTCTAATACAAGAGTCTATAAACCCACACGCCACAAGTTGGCTAGTTGGGCATCTACTCTAACACAAAGAGCATCACATGCCCTGCTCGATCGAGGTAGATGAGTCACGAAATCCATGGCGATGTGCTCCCGATTCCATTGGGGCACCTCTAAACTCTGCAGCAATCCACCAGGACTCATTCTCTCAGCCTTAACCTGCTGGCAATTCAAACATCGAGCAACAAAACCAGAGATGTCGCTCTTCATACCTGCCCACCAGTAGTGAGACTTCAAGGCATGATACATCTTCCTTTCGCCTGGATGCACACCGTACCGACTACAATGCGCTTCATTCATGATGGCCTCCTTCAGATCAATCAGGTTTGGAACCACTAATCTCCCTCGAAAACGCAAAAATCCATCCGAAGAAAAGGAGAAATCATCATACTGACCATTCTGGGCCTTAATCCTCAACTCATGGATATAGGATAAGTCCTCTGGGCCTCCCTAATGTCATGCAAAAGCTGTGGCTCAACCTGCATCGTAGAAACCATGAAGTACTAATCGCTCGGCTGAAATATCCAACCAGAATTACTCAATTTCTCATATACTCTCGAAACATTCAAACACGAAAGCATCGCAGGCTGGGTCTTCCTACTCAATGCGTCGGCAACTGAGTTCATCCGCCCAGGCTGATACTGAATCTCACAGTTAAAGTCCTTGAGCAATTCCATCCAACGTCGCTGCCTCATGTTCATATCAGACTGCGTGATGATATATTTCAGACTCTTGTGGTCGGTGTACACCACAAATTCTTCACCATAAAGATAATATCGCCAAATCTTCAAGGCAAACACTATCGCAGCCTACTCCAAATCGTGAACGGGGTCACTCGTCTCGTGAGGCTTCAACTATCGAGACGCATAGGCAATCACGTACCCATTCTTCATCAGAACACATCCTAAACCATTGAGAGAAGTATCGGAGCACACCACGAATCCTCCGGATCCAGACGGTAGGGCCAACATAGGAGCAGTAGTCAACTTCTCCTTCAACGTCTGAAAACTGTTCTCGCACTCATCAGTCTACTCAAACCTCTTATCCTTCTGAGTCAACTGAGTCAGAGGCTTAGCTATCGAAGAGAACTTCTCGATAAAACGCCTATAATAGCCAGCCAAACCCAAGAAACTACGGATCTCAAAAACATTCCTAGGTCTCTCCCAGTTAAGAACTGCTTCGACCTTGCTCGGATCTACCAAAATTCCTTGTGCTGAAATCACATGACCCAAAAAGATAATTCTGTCCAGCCAAAATTCACACTTGCTGAACTTAGCATAGAACTGCGAGTCCCTCAACCGCTGCAACACCAGTCTCAAATGCTCCTTATGCTCTCTCAAGCTCTTCGAGTACACCAGGATGTCATCAATGAAGACGATCACGAACCAATTGATATACTCACTGAAGACGCGATTCATCAAATCCATGAACACAGCTGGGGCATTCGTCAACCCAAACGGCATGACAAGAAACTCATAATGCCCATATCTAGTCCGGAAAGTTGTATTCACCACGTCAGCATCTCAAATCCGCAACTGGTGATAACCAGAGCGCAAACCAATATTCGAGTACACGACCGATCCCTGCAACTGATCGAAAAAATCATCAATCCTCGGCAAAGGATACTTGTTCTTCACCGTTGCTTTATTCAACTGTCTGAAATCCACACACATCCTCATGGATCCATCCTTCTTCTTCACGAAAAGAATCGGAGCTCCCCAAGGCGACATGCTCGGTCTGATGAAGCCTTTCTCCAAGAGGTCTCTCAATTGGTCCTTCAGCTCTCTCAATTCTGCTGGCGCCAACTGATACGGAGCTCTGGAAATCGGGGCGGTACCAGGCACCAACTCGATACTGAAGTCGATCTCACGTCTCGAAGGGAATCCAGGTATCTCGTCCGGAAACACATCGGGAAACTCTCTAATGATCGGAATATCGCTAAACTCCAATCGCTGCTCTTGGGAACTATCAAGCGCGTAGATCATGAATCCAGTGTTACCTAGCGATATCAGGCTAAACATCTCCATGGCGGAAACCAGTGGAATCTTCGGACGCGAATCAGCACCGTAGAAATCCCACTTCTCACCCGAATCAGGGAGAAATCTCACCACACCATGGAAGCAATCAAATCTCGTCCGGAAACACATCGGGAAACTCTCTAATGATCGGAATATCGCTAAACTCCAATCGCTGCTCTTGGGAACTATCAAGCGCGTAGATCATGAATCCAGTGTTACCTAGCGATATCAGGCTAAACATCTCCATGGCGGAAACCAGTGGAATCTTCGGACGCGAATCAGCACCGTAGAAATCCCACTTCTCACCCGAATCAGGGAGAAATCTCACCACACCATGGAAGCAATCAATTGTAGCCATATAGCTAGACAGCACATCCATCCCCAAGGTACAATCAAAATCTCTAATCCCCAAAACAATCAGATTGGAGACCAAAAAATTCTCATCAAATCTAATCAGACAATCAATCACTACCTCTCGGGACCACAAACTTACACCAGCAGGAGTAGACACAGACACGACATCACACAATGGGGATGAACTCAACCCATGCTCAAACACAAACAACTCAGATATGAAAGAATGTGATGCACCAGTGTCAAAAAGAACACTCGCAGGATAACAAAAAATAAAGCATGTACCTCCAATCACCATGCCAGGCGTCTCCTCAGCCTGCTCTCTATTCAAAGCATTCGCCTGAGCCTGCTGGGGAATCTGAAACTCAGGTCGGGAAGGTCCTCCAAACCTAGATGGCTCACGAGGCTGAAATCCTGATCCCTGGGACTGAGCGAAAGGCTGCTGTCGCTGCAAAGAACCACCAGCGGAACCCTGCTGCGACTGTCCGGCCAGAAGACCGCCCTCCTATCGAAGGACACGCCCTAGCGAAATGTCCCGGCTGACCACAAAGATGACAAAGTCCTCTAACTCCACGACACTGCGAAGTCTCATGTCTCCCTCCGCACTGTCCACAAAAGCCGCTGCCTGAACCTCTTCCAGAACCAGAACTCACGGAACCAGAGGAACTCGAATGGCCCTTCTTCTTGAATTGCTTCCCTCGAGGTCTGAACTGCTGGCGACTCGACTGTTGTGACCCCTGAGGAGATTGATACGACTGCGACACCGCCTGTGCTGGCTGAGAAGCACGTCCAGTCGTCTGCTGCACCGGAGCCTCGGGATCCATCAAACTCTCCTCAATATCAACCGCATTGTTCACAGCTTCCATAAAGGTCACCCAGACAACACCATCCGGTAAAGATCAGGTCTCAAGCCCTTCAAGAATTTGTTCCTCTTCGTCCGCTCTTGGTTCGCTACATGTTGCATGTACACCAAAAGCGCATAAAACTGCCTCGCATACTAGGCCACTCGCATGTTACCCTGCTTGAGGTTGTCGAACTCTCGCTCTCGACTGGAGAAGTAGGACTCCGGGGTATATTCCTGACGAAACGCCTCACAGAAACTCTCCCAGGTGATCACTGCTCCACTATCACGAAGCATCCTAGAAGCACCTCTCCACCAGCGCTATGCATCATCCCGCAGCTGCAGCACAAATAACTTCAATCTCTTTTCCGGAGCGTACTCCAAGGTATCAAACAGCTCCTCCATCTGGACTAGCCAAGCCTCAGCCTTGGCACCACCCTCAGGAGCAGCGAACGTCGGAGGGTTCGTACGCTGAAATCGAGCTAAAACTAGTTCCATCTCACCAATCCGTCGAGTCACATCATCCACCCGATGAACATCCTCATCACTATCTGGAGCCCTAGACCCCTCGGCGGAACGTCTAGATCTACCTCTTCTTGGCGGCATCTACACAAGTCTAGAGGTAAGGCTAACAATAGATATAACATCAAGAAAGATAAAATCACGTAAGTGACAGGCACCACCCTCAGGAGCAGCGAACGTCGGAGGGTTCGTACGCTGAAATCGAGCTAAAACTAGTTCCATCTCACCAATCCGTCGAGTCACATCATCCACCCGATGAACATCCTCATCACTATCTGGAGCCCTAGACCCCTCGGCGGAACGTCTAGATCTACCTCTTCTTGGCGGCATCTACACAAGTCTAGAGGTAAGGCTAACAATAGATATAACATCAAGAAAGATAAAATCACGTAAGTGACAGCGTCAATCAACAATCAAATCAAAACTCTGTTCCTAGACTCGAGTGTGATCAAAAGAAATCGAGCTTATCCCAGTTTAAGCTCTGATACCAAAAATATCAGGCCTTGTGCTAATTACTCAAAATTAACACCTAATAAACGCATAAACACGGAAGCTAAAATCAGGGCTTAAAAATTTTTCAAAATCATTTGGGCCTGAACGTAAAAACATACATTCAAAATATCGATAATTAAAATATAAGTTAACTCAACTTATACAAACAGGTAGCAACTACAATTCAAATCGAAATACATATCCCAAATACACAGCAACACAGGGCATCCCCCGGTTCAGTACATATCATAAATATAACTGGGACTCATGGGAACAAGGATCGACCAGCTGAACCTCCACTCTGTCCAGCCTGGCTACCTGAAGATCCTGCAAATGGGTAACAAAGACCCAAGACACAAAATCAGGAAAACAAATACGAGGTAAAGCCTCAGTACGAAGAGCTATCAAAACAGCTAAACATACAACATGCTATAAATCAATGTCATGAATGCATGAGGGATATCAAAGAATCGGATAGCTAGACCAGTCCATCAACTGGCAAATCAAGTCAAGCCTCTATACCACGCACAGCCAATCAGTCGGTGGAAATCATCGGTCCGTGATCATCAGGGCCCGTCAGCCCATCACAGCTCGGTGGTAGACACTCGAATCCTGTAGTCACCACTCCGATGATAGCGTTGGACTTTTCGGGCACGACACATCAGTCGGCCAGTCACAACGTGGCACCCAATCAGGTCATCAAATCAAATCTGTCAATTCAGGCTCAAGATGTATGCATGAATGCCATTCAATATCAATGCTCAATGCATACAAGGCATAATACGTGAAAACAGTAGGCATAACTCAAGAAATTCAGCAACTGATTCACATAAACTCATAACAGCAATTCCACAGATTTCACAGCACTGAAATACAGCTTTCACCTGGTTCGAAAATCACGGCAACAGGCTTCCTGGAACTGAAATTTGTGCAAGGTAGCTCATATCTTAGCTCAAATCTAAACATCCACCCTTAAACACCTATGGCCAGGACTCAGCACAAGATCTACCTAGCTACGCAGGTAATAACTACCAACACGGAGCTCAAATCCACGAGAAAAGGCTTACCCAGAAGTTTAAACTAGCAGGAGGAGCACAGATCTCAAGGCACAAAGACACAGACACTTCGCGTTCCTCCTACAACGCTGATCCAGGGTCTCTAATGGGTATCAATCGAAAGATCTAAGCTAGGGGAGTTCAACGCCACCAATATTATCAAAAACAGAGGTTGGAAGCGATGGGAATCGGAGATGGAAAGCTACGGTGAACAGTAGCAAGTCGAGGGTTTCAACAGAGAAGATAAGAAATGACAGGTTGAGAAATATTTTAAGTGTAATTCGACACTTCCATTTGTGGCTACTGTCTAAATCAAACACCGACAAAAACAGATCTCTGCAACGCAAAATAGCGCCAAACAGATTTCACAATCCAGCGCTCACAAACAAACAGACTTCACAACGTTGATTCAAAACGCTCGCGCTAAGAACAAAACAACAGCGTTTCGATAAAACAAATCTCAACGCTCAACAGATCTCAGCGCTATCGCTAAAACAGATCTCTACTCCTTAGCAATACAAAACACGCTAAGTGCTGGAAATCCAAAACGACGACGCAACAACTAACTGGAACGACGCCGTATTGCTCAAAACAGATCTCTCTTCGAAATACAATGCTAGCGCTTAAAAACAGATCTCTCATCTAAAAGCGGTACACCAGACGTCAACTCTACATGTTGACCAACACGTGAAATCTGCTTACGTCAGCATATCTCTTCACGCGAACTAACACCCACGCTCAAACAACGAAACCAGATCTCTCCTAAGAGCGCGCTAACGAACAAGCGATCACCTGCTACAGTGACGTTGACCAGCATTGACATCTGAAATCGCGAAAGAACAACGCATTCACTTCTGCACCATTCTCGACCAACCAGATCTCACCAAAACGCAACGTTTTACCTTCTTCTCGCGGTAAAACATACTAACACACAGGGGACCAGATCTCTATTAAAATTCGATCAATTCAACATCATTTCTCAACCAGATTTCACCCGATAAACCCGAACTAAAATATGGACAACTCCAACTAGAGATCTAAATTTTCCCAAATCAGATTTCACCAAAAATTCAAAATTCCAGAATTCGAAATCCTTAATTTCCGTGACTAATCTAATCCCAAAAATACGATTAATCACTAATTTAGAAATCTGATTCCTCACAGTGATGTTCTGAGCATGCAGATGGATAGTGACGTGGTGATCTATCGAACTACCCTCGTTCGGACTTTCCAAGTGCTTACCATTTGTCGAGTGGATAAGTCCGAGGTCTTGGTTGTACTGATTAGTCCTCACTACTCGAAACATCATTGAGACTCTACATGATAGGAACCTCACTTTGACCGGTTTACCGACTCAGTTGGGGTCATTAGGTGGCAGGATTGGGTGAGGTCCCGATGCATGTAGGAGTCGATGCTTTTTTGTCGAGGATTCACCGCTCGCTTTTATGCGTGGATGTCCTATGCTATCTGAGGAGATATTAGGTGGCAGGATTGGGTGAGGTCCCGATGCATGTAGGAGTCGATGCTTTTTTGTCGAGGATTCACCGCTCGCTTTTATGCGTGGATGTCCTATGCTATCTGAGGAGATAATAGTGTGATAAATCTCTGGCCAGAGTACTGGATGTGTTTTAGGTAAATGGGTTTGCCTAGTAACACTCGCGATGTCACTATTGGATCTCCAAGATGTATGCATAGCTATTGGATCTCTAGAGACTCTCGATTTACCAATGGTCGTTGATCTGATCGGGATATATAGTTGAAAGGACCGTACTGTACGCTAACCACGACCAACTAGTTCTTTCAGGAACTATCAGTGATACCTAGGGGATCATGGGGAGATGTTGCTAGGTGCTTTACCATGATCCGATGGGCAAGTCCGAAATTGTGATTTCGGAGTCGCAATGGTTGTGGGCCCATGGCTAGCTGAATCCCTGAACCATTGAGGGTCACACAAGTACTGGATTCACGATTCCCGCACGGAAACTGAGCTCAATGTGTTGAGCATAGGAGGAGGAATTTAGGGAGTGCGACTTCCTAAAAGTCAACAGGGATCAAATTGCGATCTCCCATAGTTGAGGGGCTAAACTGCAATTTTGGACTAGGTGGTCTGAAAAATTGTTTTCGCATCATAATACTCAGTTTTGGAAACTATATAGATCGGTCCGATCAGGTCGTCGATCGGAGTTATGATGAAGTCACGGTGATAGTATGAACCGAATGTTCACACGTTGGACTGGGCCCGCCCCAGGTCCAATGGGCCGGTTCAAGCCCATCACACCTATACTTATTCTTGATTCTAGGGTTGATGTATGACATTACAACACAACTCAACTTACACAAACCCTAGCCTCCAAGTTGGACATCGCCCCTCCCTCTCCACAACACCTCACGGCCGCCGCCGCGCCGCACCGCCCGCCGCCGCTAGTCGTGATCGGACTTGTTCCGATCACCTTGTTGAGGAGATTCCGTTCGTGTCAAATTCGTCAGCTCTTCTAGTGCAGACTGACGAAGGAGTCCTGATTCCAGTCGTGGACCGGATGAAGGAGATCTACCGCCGCCTACCTTGAAGTGCCGGATTCCCTGTGAATCTGGTCTGAGCCAGGCGCCTAGACGCCAGCAAGGTAACAATTCAAACACCCTATGGATGTTTGCTTGTTGTTAATATTATGTATTGAACGATTCCCGATGCAAAATTTTAAAACTTCCGCTGCGACCCGGGAAACGGGATCCGGATCCTCCACTGCGCCAACAATCAGTTGAGTGACCAGCCCAGGGTTCAGCAACCAGCTCGGAGAACAGAGACCATCTCAGACGAACAAAGCAGTTTGAACACAAGTATTGTGTAGATTGCATTGTATTAGTTCAAACTGATTTTCTTCATCCGGTCCACATCAAGTATACAATCCTCATACTCAAAGTTAGCAAAGGCTGCAATATTAAATGTGGACAGAGCTCAAAGTCATAAAGCCTGCAGACGCATTAAATGCAAAGGACACAAGGTACAACTATTTCAGAGCTTTTCAGAAGACATTCCAACGGGAAGAAACTTGTGTCCAACGGCTACAATCTGCACAGAGGCTATATATATAAAGAAGAGCATGAGCAGGAGAAGAAGTGGGTGCAGGAGCAAAAACAGATTAATCAAGTCTACTGCATAACCCAGGGAAGACATCGAAAAAGCAGCTCGGAGAGGAGCACTTCCCAGTTTGTGAGAATACATTTGAGAGTGAGCGTACAATATATATTTCTCACACAAAGATTCATTTACATATGAGAGCTAAGAGCTAAATTTTTGAGCTGAGTGAATCAGATCAAATACTTTCATTGTATTCTTTGGACAGAGAAGTTAAACAAGTGTAGTTGTCTTTCGCACTGAGACGTAAAAGAAGTGTGTGTAGCCTTTCTCACTGAGGCGTAAAAGAAGTGTTGTTAGTCACACAGCTTGCGGGTTTCGTGTGTGGTGGTTTATTATAGGAGTTCTTACGGCTGCGGGTCGTTGGAGTGGGTTGTAGCATAGGGACGCTGCAATCAAAGTCTTCTAGTGATATCCTTCCCGATTGTGGAAGAAGGGGAGACGTAGGGGAGTTTGCTCCGAACTTCCAGATAAAAATCAGCCTATCTTCTTTACTGCTTTACTGCATTCATACATACGCATTGCATATTTATAACTGTACATAAAACTGTTTAAATGGCTTTCGAATTTAGCGCTTGCTCTGTATCGAGCTGGTTTCAACGACCAACATAAACCAGCTTGATTTTTGCAATCCGATTTCGATGACTAGATTAATCCTGCATCTTATCATTCGATCAGGTTACACCCTCTAAGTACTGATTATTGTCAAAAATAACAAGTATACAGAGTGTTAAATCGATCGCCAACAAGTGGTATCAGAGTAGGTTGTTCTTGAATAGTGCATTTTTTTCGAAAAATATTAAAAAGCTTTAAAATATTTGTCTGCTCTGATAGTCGTTCGAAAGCCTGTCTATGTTGCAGAATTTTTAAGATTTTCAAAACTCATTATATGGAAAGGGAAGGAATGTCAATTGAATTGCAGTGCGATTTCTCGAAAGTAAAGAGCGGCAACATCTCTTCTGACGAGCTGACAGATTGCACGAGATATGTGGACTCCAAGATCTCTAGGACTGGGCAAGGCTAAGCCTTAGAGAAAAATGGAAGAGATTCTGTGAATTGAATACTCTATTGATCCTCTGGTCCTAATCACTGGGAACTTTTGAGTAGCATTGATTTTTCAAAATATCATGCATACACAGTGTTTTCGAGAAAACTTTCTCCCTGTGCATAATGTCCTTATTTCGAAAATAAAATCACCCCGCTGTTCTATTGAGTGGGAGTTATGATTTTACATATTAAGGGGGAGACAGGATTTCAAACTCTTTTTGATTCCCACAAAAAGGGGGAGAAATATTTTCTTAGCATAAACATTCGTGCATATGTTTATTCAGGTTTTGTGTGAATCAAAAAGGGAGAGATTGTTGGATCTGTGTTTACAGATCATAATCTGAATTTTGAAATACAAAAAACCTGCTGATTATTTGATAACAGTTTAATTAAGATGTGCAGGTCTGACTTAGAGATGAATCAGCTGAGAAGCAGTGAACTGAAACAGATCTGATACTGTAGCTGAACCAGATCTGAGAATAGAAAAACGCAATTTTGGAGGCCTAAACAAAGGAATTTGGCCAAAAAGCGGATTAGCTCACTGCATTGCTGTGAGTCTTGCTCTTTGTACCGTTTCTGAGGGGGTAGCACCGGTCTCGAGCAAAAATATGAACCTGCAACGGAAGCGAGCTGGTACAATAGAGGATATCCAAGCTAGAACAGTAAGGGGACACCCAAGCTGGTCTAGTATAGGACAACATAGCTGGAACAGTGAGGGACGCCCGAGCTGATCCAGCTGAGGATAACCAGATTGCAAAGGACATCCAAGCTGAGAAAGAGAAGGTGCAGATCAGCAATGAAGTGCAGAACGGTGTAGCAAAGAGCTGAGTTACCAAGTGCAGTATATGCTACAGCAGAGTGGTTCTGTGAAAGAAGAAACCAGCTGGGAAGGAAACCAGCTGGGAAACAAGCTCAGTGCAAAACAGCTCAGAGACCAGCTGGGTGAGATCAGTTGAGTGACCAGCCCAGGGTTCAGCAACCAGCTCGGAGAACAGAGACCATCTCAGACGAACAAAGCAGTTTGAACACAAGTATTGTGGAGATTTCATTGTATTAGTTCAAACTGATTTGCTTCGTCCTGTCCACATCAAGTATACAATTCTCGTACTCAAAGTCAGCAAAGGCTGCCACATTAAATGTGGATAGAACTCAAAGTCATAAAGCCTGCAGACGCATTAAATGCAAAGGACACAAGGTACAACTATGTCAGAGATTTTCAGAAGACTTTCCAATGGGAAGAAACATGTGTACAACGGCTACAATCTGCACAGAGGCTATATATATAAAACAGAGCATGAGCAGCAAAACAAGTGGGCGCAGGAGCAAAAACAGATTAATCAAGTCTACTGCATAACCCAGGGAAGACATCGAGAAACCAGATCGGAGAGGAGCACTTCCCAGTGTGTGAGATTACATTTGATAGTGAGCGTACACTGTATATTTTTACAAACAGATTCACTCACATATGAGAGCTAAGAGCTAAATTTTTGAGCTGAGTGAACCAGATCAAATACTTTCATTGTAGTCTTTCTACAGAGAAGTTAAAAAAGTCTAGTTGTCTTACGCACTGAGACGTAAAAGAAGTGTGTGTATCCTTTCTCACTGAGGCGTAAAAGAAGTGTTGTTAGTCACACAGCTTGCGGCTTAGTGTGCAGTGGTTGATGCTAGGAGTTCTTGCGGCTGTGGGTCATCGGAGTGGGTTGTAGCGTAGGGACGCTGCAATCAAAGTCTTCTAGTGATATCCTTTTCGATTGTGGAAGAAGGGAGACGTAGGAGAGCTCCGATGTTCCAGAAACAAATCAGCGTATCTTCTTTACTGCTTTACTGCATTCATACATACGCATTGCATATTTATAACTATACAAAAACTGTTTAAATGGCTTTCGAATTTTAGAGTGCAGTTTGAGTTATTTTCGTATGATTTATATTCATTAGTCAATCTGTATCTTGGTGCAAAAGTATTCAAGAACACTGAGATATTGCAGCTCAAGATAAGTTAACCATATCGTTTGGCTGTGTGTCGAGCTGGTTTCAGCACCCATCTGGAACAAGCATGTTTAGTGCTTGCTCTGTATCGAGCTGGTTTCAACGACCAGCTGAAACCAGCTTGATTCTTGCAACCCGGTTTCGATGACTAGCTGAATCCTGTGCCTTATCATTCGATCTGGTTACACCCTCTAATTACTGATTATTGTCAAAATAACAAGTATACAGAGGGTTAAATCGATCCCCAACAAGTGGTATCGGAGCGGGTTGTTCTGGAATAGTGCATTTTTTTCGAAAACTGTTAAACAACTTTAAAATATTTGTCTGCTCTGATAGTCGTTCGAAAGCCTGTCTATGCTGCAAAATTTTTAAGATTTTTAAAACTCATTATATGGATAGGGGGAGGAATGTCTATTGAATTGCAGAGCCATTTCTCTAAAGGAATGAGCGGCAACATCTCTTCTGACGAGCTGACAGATTGCACGAGATCTATGGAGGCCAAGATCTCTAGGGCTGGGCAAAGCTAAGACTTAGGGAATAATGGAAGAGATTCTGTGAATTGAATCCTCTATTGATCCTCTGGTCCTAATCAGTGAGAACTTTTGAGTAGAATAGATTTTTCAAAATATCATGCATACACAGTGTTTTCGAGAAAACTTTCTCCTTGTGCATAATGTCCTTATTTCGAAAATAAAATCACCCCGCTGTTCTGTTGTGGGGGAGTTTTGATTTTAAATATTAAGAGGAGACAGGATTTCAAACTCTTTTTGATTCACACAAAAATGGGGATAAATTTTTTCTTAGCAAAAACATTCGTCCATATGTTTATTCAGGTTTTGTGTAAATAAAAAAGGGGGAGATTGTTGGATCTGTGTTTACAGATCAGAATCTGAATTTTAAAATTCACAAAACCTGCTGATTATTTAATAACAGTTTAATTAAGATGTGCAGGTCTGACTTAGAGAGGAATCATCTGGTTGGATCTGTGTTTACAGATCAGAATCTGAATTTTAAAATTCACAAAACCTGCTGATTATTTAATAACAGTTTAATTAAGATGTGCAGGTCTGACTTAGAGAGGAATCATCTGAGCAGCAGCGAACTGAACCAGATCTGATACTATAGCTGAACCAGATCTGAGAATAGAAAAACGCGATTTCGGAGGCCTAAACAAAGGAATTTGGCCAAAAAGCGGCTTAGCTCACTGCGTAGGAGTGAGTCATGCTCGTTTGACCGTCTCGGAGGGGATAGCACTGGTTTAGAGCAAAAATATGAACCTGCAACGGAAGAGAGTTGGTACAGTATAGGATATCCAAGCTAGAACAGTAAGGGGACGCCCAAGCTGGTCTAGCATAGGAAAACTTAGCTGGTACAGTGAGGGGACGCCCGAGATCATCCAGTAGAGGATAAACAGATCTCAAAGGACATCCAAGCTGAGAAAGAGCAGGTGCAGATCAGCAATGAAGTGCAGAACGGTGTAGCAAAGAGCTGAGTTACCAAGTGAAGTATATGCTACAGTAGAGTGGTTCTGTGAAAGAAGAAACCAGCTGGGAAGGAAACCAGCTGGGAAACAAGCTCAGTGAAAACCATCTCGGTGAGATCAGTTGAGTGACCCGGCCAGGGTTCAGCAACCAGCTCGGAGAACAGAGACCATCTCAGACGAACAAAGAAGTTTGAACACAAGTATTGTGGTGATTGCATTGTATTAGTTCAAACTGATTTGCTTCGTCCTGTCCACATCAAGTATACAATTCTCGTACACAAAGTCAGCAAAGGCTGCAACATTAAATGTGGACAGAGCTCAAAGTCATAAAGCCTGCAGACGGATTAAATGCAAAGGACACAAGATACAACTATGTCAGAACTTTTCAGAAGACTTTCCAATGGGAAGAAACTTGTGTCCAACGGCTACGATCTGCACAGAGGCTATATATATAAAGCAGAGATTGAGCAGCATAACAAGTGGGTGCAGGAGCAAAAATAGATTAATCAAGTCTACTGCATAACCAGGGAAGACATCGAGAAACCAGCTCGGAGAGGAGCACTTCCCAGTGTGTGAGAATACATTTGAGAGTGAGCGTACACTGTATATTTCTCACACAAAGATTCACTCACATATGAGAGCTAAGAGCTAAATTTTTGAGCTGAGTGAATCAGATCAAATACTTTCATTGTAGTCATTGGACAGAGACATTAAACAAGTCTAGTTGTCTTTCGCACTGAGGCGTAAAAGAAGTGTGTGTAGCCTTTCTCACTGAGGCGTAAAAGAAGTGTTGTTAGTCACAAAGCTTGCGGGCTTAGTGTGTGGTGGTTGATGCTAGGAATTCTTGAAGCTGCGGGTCGTCGGAGTGGGTTGTAGCGTAGGAACGCTGCAATCAATGTCTTCTAGTGATATCCTTCCCGATTGTGAAAGAAGGGGAGACGTAGGAGAGTTTGCTCCGAACTTCCAGAAACAAATCATCGTATCTTCTTTACTGTTTTACTACATTCATAAATATGCATTGCATATTTATAACTGTACATAAAACTGTTTAAATGGCTTTCGAATTTTAGAGTGTTGTTTGAGTTATTTCCGCATGATTTATATTCATTACTCAATCTATATGTCGGTGCACAAGTATTCAAGAACACTGAGCTATTGCAGCTCAAGATAAGTTAACCAGATCGTTCGGCTGTGTGTCGAGCTGGTTTCAGCACCCAGCTGGAACCAGCATGTTAGCGCTTGCTCTGTATCGAGCTGGTTTCAACGACCAGCTAAAACCAGCATGATTCTTGCAACCCGGTTTCAATGACTAGCTGAATCCTGCTTCTTATCATTCGATCTGGTTACACCCTCTAAATACCGATTATTGTCAAAATAACAAGAATACAGAGGGTTAAATCGATCCCCAACAAGTGGTATCAGAGCAGGTTGTTCTTGAATAGTGCATTTTTTTCGAAAAATGTTAAACAGCTTTAAAATATTTGTCTGCTCTGATAGTCGTTCGAAAGCCTATCTATGCTGCAAAATTTTTAAGATTTTCAAAACTCATTATATGGATAGGGGGAGGAATGTCTATTGAATTGCCGAGTGATTTCTCGAAAGGAAAGAGCTGCAACATCTCTTCTGACGAGCTGACAGATTTCACGAGATCTGTGGACGCCAAGATCTCTAGGGCTGGGCAAGGCTAAGCCTTAGGGAAAAATGGAAGAGATTCTGTGAATTGAATCCTCTATTGATCCTCTTGTCCTAATCAATTAGAACTTTTGAGTAGCATAGATTTTTCAAAATATCATGCATACACAGTGTTTTCAAGAAAACTGTCTCCTTGTGCGTAATGTCCTTATTTCCAAAATACAATCACCCGCTGTTCTGTTGAGGGGGAGTTTTGATTTTAAATATTAAGGAGAGACAGTATTTCAAACTCTTTTTTATTCCCACAAAAAGGGGAGAAATATTTTCTTAGCATAAACATTTGTGCATATGTTTATTCAGGTTTTGTGTAAATCAAAAAGGGGGAGATTGTTGTATCTGTGTTTACAGATCAGAATCTGAATTTTGAAATACACAAAACCTGCTGATTATTTAATAACTGTTTAATTAAGATGTGCAGTTCTGACTTCGATACGAATCAGCTGAGCAGCAGTGAACTGAACCAGATCAGATATTGTAGCTGAACCAGATCTGAGAATAGAAAAACGCAATTTTGGAGGCCTAAACAAAGGAATTTGGCCAAAAAGCGGCTTAGTTCACTGCCTAACAATCAGTCTTGCTCGTTGGACCGTTTCGGTGGGGGTAGCACCGGTCTCGAGCAAAAATATGAACCTACAATGGAAGCGAGCTGGTACAGTAGAGGATATCCAAGCTAGAACAGTAACGGGACGCCCAAGCTGGTCTAGCATAGGACAATTTAGTTGGTACAGTGAGGGGATGCCCGAGCTGATCCAGCAGAGGATAACCAGATCACAAAGGACATCCAAGCTGAGAAAGAGCAGGTGCAGATCAGCAATGAAGTGCAGAACGGTGTAGCAAAGAGCTGAGTTACCAAGTGCAGTATATGCTACAGCATAGTGGTTCTGTGAAAGAAGAAACCAGCTGGGAAACAAGCTCAGTGCAAACCAGCTCAGACACCAGCTGGGTGAGATCAGTTGAGTGAGCAGCCCAGGGTCAACAACCATCTCGGAGAACAGAGACCATCTCAGACGAACAAAGCAGTTTGAACACAAGTATTGTGGAGATTGCATTGTATTAGTTCAAATTGATTTGCTTCGTCCTGTCCACATCAAGTATACAATTCTCGTGCTCAAAGTCAGAAAAGGCTACAACATTAAACGAGGACAGAGCTCAAAGTCATAAAGCCTGCAGACACATTAAATGCAAAGGACACAAGGTACAAATATGTAATATCTTTTCAGAAGACTTTCCAATGGGAAGTAACTTGTGTCCAACGGCTACAATCTGCACAGAGACTATATATATAAAGCAGAGCATGTGCAGCAGAACACGTGGGTGCAGGAGCAAAAACAGATTAATCAAGTCTACTGCATAATCCAGGGAAGACATCGAGAAACCAGCTCGGATAGGAGCACTTCCCAGTGTGTGAGAATACATTTGAGAGTGAGCGTACATTGTATATTTCTTACATACAGATTCACTCACATATGAGAGCTAAGAGCTAAATTTTTGAACTGCGTGAATCAGATAAAATACTTTCATTGTTGTCTTTGGACAGAGACGCTAAACAAGTCTAGTTGTCTTTCGCACTGAGACGTAAAAGAAGTGTGTGTAGCCTTTCTCACTGAGGCGTAAAATAAGTGTTGTTAGTAACACAGCTTGCGGGCTTAGTGTGCGGTGGTTGATGCTAGGAGTTCTTGCGGTTGCAGGCCTTCGGAGTGGGTTGCAGCGTAGGGACGCTGCAATCAAAGTCTTCTAGTGATATCCTTCCCGATTGTGGAAGAAGGGGAGACGTAGGAGAGTTTGCTCCGAACTTCCAAAAACAAATCAGCGTATCTTCTTTGCTGCTTTACTGTATTCATGCATACGCATTGCATATTTATAACTGTACATAAAACTGTTTAAATGGCTTTCGAATTTTAGAGTGCAGTTTGAGTTATTTTTGCATGATTTATATTCATTACTCAATCTGTATCTCGATACACAAGTATTCAAGAACACTGAGCTATTGCAGCTCAAGATAAGTTAACCAGATCGTTCGGCTGTGTGTCGAGCTGGTTTCAGCACCCAGCTGGAACCAGCATGTTTAGCGCTTGCTCTGTACGAGCTGGTTTCAAGGACCAGCTGAAACCAGCTTGATTCTTGCAACCCGGTTTCAATGACTAGCTGAATCCTGCGTCTTATCATTCGATCTGGTTACACCTTCTAAGTACTGATTATTGTCAAAATAACAAGTCTACAGAGGGTTAAATCGATCCCCAACAAGTGGTATCAGAGCAGGTTGTTCTTGAATAGTGCATTTTTTCGAAAAATGTTAAACAGCTTTAAATATTTGTCAGCTCTGATAGTCATTCGAAATCCTGTCTATGCTGCAAAATTTTTAAGATTTTCAAAACTCATTATATGCATATGGGGAGGAAATTTCAGAGCGATTTCTCAAAAGGAAAGAGCGGCAACGTCACTTCACGAGCTGACAGATTGCACGAGATCTGTGGACGCCAAGATCTCTAGGGTTGGGCAAGGCAAAAACTTAGGGAAAATGGAAGAGATTCTGTGAATTGAATCCTCTATTGATCATCTGGTCCTAATCAATGAGAACTTTTGAGTAGCATAGTTTTTCCAAATATCATGCATACAAAGTGTTTTCGATAAAACTGTCTCCTTGTGCATAATGTTCTTATTTCGAAAATAAAATCACCCCGTTGTTCTGTTGAGGGGGAGTTTTGATTTTAAATATTAAGGGGGAGACAGGATTTCAAACTCTTTTTGATTCCCACAAAAAGGGGGAGAAATATTTTGTTAGCATAAACATTCGTGCATATGTTTATTCAGGTTTTTTGTAAATCAAAAAGGGGGAGATTGTTGGATCTGTGTTTACAGATCAGAATCTGAATTTTGGAATACACAAAACCTGCTGATTATTTGATAAAATTTTAATTAAGATGTGCAGGTCCGACTTAGAGACGAATCAGCTGAGCAGCAGTGAACTAAACCATATCTGATACTGTAGCTGAACCAGATCAGAGAATAGGAAAACGCGATTTCGGAGGCCTAAACAAAGGAATTTGGCCAAAAAGCGGCTTAGCTCATTGCGTAGGAGTGAGTCTTGCTCGTTGGACCGTTTCGGAGGGGGTAGCACCGATCTCGAGCCAAAATATGAACCTCCAACAAAAACGAGCTGGTACAGTAGAGGATATCCAAGATAGAACGGTAAGGGGACGCCCAAGCTGGTCTAGCATAGGACAACTTAGCTGGTGCAGTGAGGGGACGCCCGAGCTGATCCAGTAGAGGATAACCAGATCGCAAAGGACATCCAAGCTGAGAAAGAGCTGGTGCAGATCACCAATGGAGTGCAGAACGGTGTAGCAAAGAGCTGAGTTACCAAGTGCAGTATATGCTACAGCAGAGTGGTTCTGTGAAAGAAGAAACCAGCTGGGAAGGAACAAACTAGGAAACTAGCTCAGTGCAAACCAGATCAGAGACCAGCTGGGTGAGATCAGTTGAGTGACCAGCCCAGGGTTCAGGAACAAGCTCGGAGAACATAGACCATCTCAGACGAACAAAGCAGTTTGAACATAAGTATTGTGGAGATTTCATTGTATTAGTTCAAACTGATTTGCTTCGTCCTGTCCACATCAAGTATAAAATTCTCGTACTCAAAGTCAGCAAAGGCTGCAACATTAAATGTGGACAGAGCTCAAAGTCATAAAGCCTGCAGACGCATTAAATGCAAAGGACACAAGGTACAACTATGTCTGAACTTTTCAGAAGACTTTCCAACGGGAAGAAACTTGTGTAAACCGGCTACAATCTGCACAGAGGCTATAAATATAAAGCAGAGCATGAGCAACAGAACAAGTGGGTGCAGGAGCTAAAACAGATTAATCAAGTCTACTTCATAACCCAGGGAAGACATCAAGAAACCAGCTCGGAGAGGAGCACTTCCCAGTGTTTGAGAATACATTTGAGAGTGAGCGTACACTGTATATTTTTCACACACAGATTCACTCACATATGAGAGCTAAGAGCTAAATTTTTTAGCTGAGTGAATCAAATCAAGTTTAGTTTTCTTTCGCACTGAGACGTAAAAGAAGTGTGTGTAGCCTTTCTCACTGAGGAATAAAATAAGTGTTGTTAGTCACACAGCTTTCGAGCTTAGTGTGCGGTGGTTGATGCTATGAGTTCTTGCTGCTGTGGGTCGTCGGAGTGGGTTGTAGCGTAGGGACGCTGCAATCAAAGTCTTCTAGTGATATCCTTCCCGATTGTGGAAGAAGGGGAGACGTAGTAGAGTTTGATCCGAAGTTCCAGAAACAAATCAACGTATCTTCTTTACTGCTTTACTGCATTCATACATACGCATTGCATATTTATAACTGTACATAAAATTGTTTTAATGGCTTTCGAATTTTAGAGTGCAATTTGAGTTATTTCCGCATGATTCATATTCATTACTCAATCTGTATCTCGGTGCACAAGTATTCAAGATAAGTTAACCAGATCGTTCGGCTATGTGTCGAGCTGGTTTCAGCACCTATCTGGAACCAGCATGTTTAGCGCTTGCTCTGTATCGAGCTGGTTTCAACGACCAGCTGAAACCAGCTTGATTCTTGCAACCCTATTTCAATGACTAGCTGATTCCTGCGTCTTATCATTCGATCTGGTTACACCCTCTAAGTACTGATTATTGTCAAAATAACAAGTATACAGAGGGTTAAATCGATCCCCAACAATTGGTATCAGAGCAGGTTGTTCTTGAAGAGTGCATTTTTTTCGAAATATGTTAAACAACTTTAAAATATTTGTCTGCTCTGATAGTCTTTCGAAAGCCTGTCTATGCTGCAAACTTTTTAAGATTTTCAAAACCCATTATATGGATAGGGGGAGGATTGTCTATTGAATTTCAGAGCGATTTATCGAAAGGAAAGAGCGGCAACATCTCTTCTGACGAGCTAATAGATTGCATGAGATCTGTGGACGCCAAGATATCTAGGGTTGGGCAAGGCTAAGCCTTAGGGAAAAATGGAAGAGATCCTGTGAATTGAATCCTATATTGATCATCTGGTCCTAATCAAGGAGAACTTTTGAGTAGCATATATTTTTCAAAATATCATGCATACACAGTGTTTTCGAGAAAACTGTCTCCTTGTGCATAATGTCCTTATTTCGAAAATAAAATCACCCCGTTGTTCTGTTGAGGGGGAGTTTTGATTTTAAATATTAAGGGGGAGACAGGATTTCAAACTCTTTTTGATTCCCACAAAAGGGGGAGAAATATTTTCTAAGCATAAACATTCGTGCATATGTTTATTCAGGTTTTGTGTAAATCAAAAAGGGGGAGATTGTTGGATCTGTGTTTATAGATCAGAATCTGAATTTTGAAATACACAAAACCTGCTGATTATTTGATAACAGTTTAATTAAGATGTGCAGGTCTGACTTAGAGACGAATCAGCTGAGCAACAGTGAACTGAACCAGATCTGATACTGTAGCTGAACCAGATCAGAGAATAGAAAAACGTGATTTCGGAGGGCTAAACAAAGGAATTTGGCCAAAAAGCGGCTTAGCTCACTACGTAGGAGTGAGTCTTGCTCGTTGGACAGTTTCAGATGGGGTAGCACCGGTCTCAAGCAAAAATATGAACCTGCAACGGAAGCGAGCTGGTACAGTAGAGGATATCCAAGCTAGAACAGTAAGGGGACGTCCAAGCTAGTCTAGCATAGGACAACTTAGCTGGTACAGTGAGGGGACGCCCGAGCTGATCCATCAGAGGATAACCAGATCGCAAAGGACATCCAAGCTGAGAAAGAGCAGGTTCAGATCAGCAACGAAGTGCAGAACGGTGTAGCAAAGAGCTGAGTTACCAAGTGCAGTATATGCTACAGCAGAGTGGTTCTGTGAAAGAAGAAACCAACTGGGAAGGAAACCAACTGGGAAACAAGCTAAGTGAAAACCAGCTCAGTGACCAGCTAGGTGAGATCAGTTGAGTTACCAGCCCAGGGTTCAGCAACCATCTCGGAGAACAGATACCATCTCAGACGAACAAAGCAGTTTGAACACAAGTATTGTGGAGATTGCATTGTATTAGTTCAAACAGATTTGTTTCGTCCTATCCACATCATGTACACAATTCTCGTACTCAAAGTCAGCAAAGGCTGCAACATTAAATGTGGATAGAACTCAAAGTCATAAAGCCTGCAGACGCATTAAATGCAATGGAAAAAAGGTACAACTATGTCAGAGATTTTCAGAATACTTTCCAATGGGAAAAAACTTGTGTACAACGGCTACCATCTGCACAGAGGCTATATATATAAAATAGAGCATGAGCAGCAGAACAAGTGGGTGTAGGAGCAAAAACTAAGTCTACTGCATAACCCAGGGAAGACATCGAGAAACCAGCTCTGAGAGGAGCACTTCCCAGTGTGTGAGATAGTGAGCGTACACTGTATATTTCTCACACACAGATTCACTCACATATGAGAGCTAAGAGCTAAATTTTGAGCTGAGTGAATCAGATCAAATACATTCATTGTAGTCTTTGAACAGAGACGTTAAACAAGTCTAGTTGTCTTTCGGACTGAGACGTAAAAGAAGTCTGTGTAGCCTTTCTCACTGAGGCGTAAAAGAAGTGTTGTTAGTCGCACATCTTGTGGGCTTAGTGTGCGGGGGTTGATGCTAGGAGTTCTTGCGGCTGCGGGTCGTCGGAGTGGGTTGTAGCGTAGGGACGCTGCAATCAAAGTCTTCTACTGATATCCTTCCCGATTGTGGAAGAAGGGGAGACGTAGGAGAGTTTGCTCCGAACTTCCAGAAACAAAATCGTATCTTCTTTACTGCTTTACTGCATTCATACATACGCATTGCATATTTATAACTGTACATAAAACTGTTTAAATGGCTTTCAAATTTTAGAGTGCAGCTTGAGTTATTTACGCACGATTTATATTCATTACTCAATCTGTATCTCGATGCACAAGTATTCAAGAACACTCAGCTATCGCAGCTCAAGATAAGTTAACCAGATTGTTCGGCTGTGTGTCGAGCTGGTTTCAGCACCCAGCTGCAACCAGCAAGTTTAGCGCTTGCTCTGTATCGAGCTGGATTCAACGACCAGCTGAAACCATCTTGATTCTTGCAACCCGGTTTCAATGACTAGCTGAATCCTGCATCTTATCATTCGATCAGGTTACACCCTCTACGTACTGATTATTGTCAAAATAACAAGTATATAGAGGGTTAAATCAATCCCCAACAAGTGGTATCAGAGCAGGTTGTTCTTGAATAGTGAATTTTTTTCGAAAAATGTTAAACAACATTAAAATATTTGTTTGCTCTGATAGTCGTTCGAAAGCCTGTATATGCCTGCATATGGGGAGGAAATTTCAGAGCGAATTTTCGAAAGGAAAGAGCGGCAACATCTCTTGACGGGCTGATAGATTGCACGAGATCTGTGGACGCCAAGATATCTAGGGTTGGGCAAGGCTAAGCCTTAGGGAAAAATGGAAGAGATTCTGTGAATTGAATCCTCTATTGATCATCTGGTCCTAATCAATGAGAACTTTTGAGTAGCATAGATTTTTCAAAATATCATATATACAAAGTGTTTTCGAGAAAACTGTCTCCTTGTGCATAATGTTCTTATTTCGAAAATAAAATCACCCCGCTGTTCTGTTGAGGGGGAGTTTTGATTTTAAATATTAAGGGGGAGACAGGATTTTAAACTCTTTTTTATTCCCACAAAAAGGGGGAGAAATATTTTGTTAGCATAAACATTCGTGCATATGTTTATTCAGGTTTTGTGTAAATCAAAAAGGGGGAGATTGTTGGATCTGTGTTTACAGATCAGAATCTGAATTTTGAAATACACAAAACCTGCTGATAATTTGATAACAGTTTAATTAAGATGTGCAGGTCTGACTTAGATACGAATCAGCTGAGCAGCAGTGAACTGAACCAGATCTGATACTGTAGCTGAACCAGATTTGAGAATAGAAAAACGCGATTTCGGAGACCTAAACAAAGGAATTTGGCCAAAAAGCGGCTTATCTCACTACGTAGGAGTGAGTCTTGCTCGTTGGACCGTTTCGGAGGGGGTAGCACCGATCTCGAGCAAAACTATGAACCTCCAACAAAAGCGAGCTGGTACAGTAGAAAATATCCAAGCTAGAACAGTAATGGGATGTCCAAGCTGGTCTAGCATAGGACAACTTAGCTGGTACAGTGAGGGGACGCCCGAGCTGATCCAGTAGAGGATAACCAGATCGCAAATGACATCCAAGCTGAGAAAGAGCAGGTGCAGATCAGCAATGAGTGCAGAACGGTGTAGCAAAGAGCTGAGTTACCAAGTGCAGTATATGCTACAGTAGAGTGGTTCTGTGAAAGAATAAACCAGCTGGGAAGGAAACAAGCTAGGAAACAAGCTCAGTGCAAACCAGCTCAGAGACCAGTTGGGTGAGATCAGTTGAGTGACCAGCCCAGGGTTCAGGAACCAGCTCGGAGAACATAGACCATCTCAGACGAACAAAGCAGTTTGAACACAAGTATTGTGGATATTGCATTGTATTAGTTCAAACTGATTTGCTTCCTGCTGTCCACATCAAGTATACAATTCTCGTACTCAAAGTCAGCAAATGCTGCAACATTAAATGTGGACAGAGCTCAAAGTCATAAAGCCTGCAGACGCATTAAATGCAAAGGACACAAGGTACAACTATGTCTGAGATTTTCAGAAGACTTTACAACGGGAAGAAACGTGTGTCCAGAGATCAGTTGAGTGACCAGCCCAGGGTTCAGGAACCAGCTCGGAGAACATAGACCATCTCAGACGAACAAAGCAGTTTGAACACAAGTATTGTGGATATTGCATTGTATTAGTTCAAACTGATTTGCTTCCTGCTGTCCACATCAAGTATACAATTCTCGTACTCAAAGTCAGCAAATGCTGCAACATTAAATGTGGACAGAGCTCAAAGTCATAAAGCCTGCAGACGCATTAAATGCAAAGGACACAAGGTACAACTATGTCTGAGATTTTCAGAAGACTTTACAACGGGAAGAAACGTGTGTCCAACGGCTACAATCTGCACAGAGGCTATATATATAAAGCAGAGCATGAGCAGCAGAACAAGTGGGTGCAGGAGCTAAAACAGATTAATCAAGTCTACTACATAACCCAGGGAAAACATCGAGAAACCAGCTCGGAGAGGAGCACTTTCCAGTGTTTGAGAATACATTTGAGAGTGAGCGTACACTGTATATTTCTCATACACAGATTCACTCACATATGAGAGCTAAGAGCTAAATTTTTTAGCTGAGTGAATCAGATCAAATACTTTCATTGTGGTCTTTGGACAGAGACGTTAAACAAGTCTAGTTTTCTTTCGCACTGAGACGTAAAAGAAGTGTGTGTAGCCTTTCTCACTGAGGCATAAAATAAGTGTTGTTAATCACACAGCTTGCGGGCTTAGTGTGCGGTGGTTGATGCTAGGAGTTCTTGCGGCTGCGGGTCGTCGGAGTGGGTTGTAGCGTAGGGACGCTGCAATCAAAGTCTTCTAGTGATATCCTTCCCGATTGTGGAAGAAGGGGAGACGTATTAGAGTTTTCTCCGAAGTTCCAGAAACAAATCAGCGTATCTTCTTTACTGCTTTACTGCATTCATACATACGCATTGCATATTTATAACTGTACATAAAAATGTTTAAATGGCTTTCGAATTTTAGAGTGCAGTTTGAGTTATTTCCGCAAGATTTATATTCATTACTCAATCTGTATCTTGGTGGCCAAGTATTCAAGAAAACTTAGCTAATGCAGCTTAAGATAAGTTAACTAGATCGTTCGGCTGTGTGTCGAGCTGGTTTCAGCACCCATCTGGAACCAGCATGTTTAGCGCTTGCTCTGTATCGAGCTGGTTTCGACGACCAGCTGAAACCAGCTTGATTCTTGCAACCCAGTTTCAATGACTAGCTGAATCCTACGTCTTATCATTTGATCTGGTTACACCCTCTAAGTACTGATTATTTTCATGGTTAAATCGATTCCCAACAAGTGTTATCAGAGCAGTTTGTTCTTGAATAGTGCATTTTTTCGAAAAATGTTAAACAGCTTTAAAATATTTGTCTGCTCTAATAGTCGTTCGAAAGCCTGTCTATGCTGCAAAATTTTTATGTTTTTCAAAACCCATTATTTGGATAGGGGGAGGAATGTCTATTGAATTGCAGAGCGATTTCTCGAAAGGAAAGAGTGACAACATCTCTTCTGATGCGCTGACAGATTGCACGAGATCTATGGATGCCAAGATCTCTAAGGCTGGGCAAGGCTAAGCCTTAGGGAAAAATGGAATAGATTCTGTGAATTGAATCCTCTATTGTTCCTCTGGTCCTAATTAATGAGATGTATCATAGATTTTTCAAAATATCATGCATACACAGTGTTTTCGAGAAAACTGTCTCCTTGTGCATAATGTCCTTATTTCGAAAATAAAATCACCCCGTTGTTCCATTGAGGGGGAGTTTTGATTTTAAATATTAAGGGGGAGACAGGATTTCAAACTCTTTTTGATTCCCACAAAAGGGGTAGAAATATTTTCTTAGCATAAACATTCGTGCATATGTTTATTCAGGTTTTGTGTAAATCAAAAAGGGGGTGATTGTTGGATATGTGTTTACAGATCAGAATCTGAATCACAAAACCTGCTGATTATTTGATAACAGTTTAATTATGATGTGCAGGTCTGAATTAGAGACGAATCAGCTGAGCAGCAGTGAACTGAACCAGATCTGATACTATAACTGAACCAGATCTGAGAATAGAAAAACGCGATTTCGGAGGCCTAACAAAGGAATTTGGCCAAAAAGCGGCTTAGCTCACTGCATAGGTGTGAGGGATCAGATTTCTAAATTAGTGATTAATCGGATTTTTGGGATTAGATTAGTCACGGAAATTAAGATTTTTGAATTCTGGAATTTCGAATTTTTGGTGAAATCTGATTTGGGAAATTCAGATCTCTAGTTGGAGTTGTCCATATTTTAGTTCTGGTTTATCGGGTGAAATCTGGTTGAGAAATGATGTTGAATTGATCGAATTTTAATAGAGATCTGGTCCCCTATGTGTTAGTGTGTTTTACCGCGAGAAGAAGGTACAACGCTGCGTTTTGGTGAGATCTGGTTGGTCGAGAATGGCGCAGAAGTGAATGCATTGTTCTTTCGCGATTTCAGATGTTAACGCTGGTCAACGGCACTGTAGCAGGTGATCGCTGGTTCGAGTTATCGCTTGTTCGTTAGCGCGTTCTTAGGAGAGATCTGGTTTCATTGTTTGAGCGCGGGTGTTAGTTCGCGTGAAGATATCTGCTGACGTAAGCAGATTTCACGTGTTGGTCAACATGTAGAGTTGACGTCTAGTGTAGCGCTTTTAGATGAGAGATCTGTTTTTAAGCGCTAGCGTTGTATTTCGAAGATAGATCTGTTTTGAGCAATACGACGTCGTTCCAGTTAGTTGCTGCGTCGTCGTTTTGGATTTCCAGCACTTGGCGTGTTTTGTATTTCTAAGGAGTAGAGATCTGTTTTAGCGATAGCGCTGAGATCTGTTTTATCGAAACGCTGTCGTTTTGTTCTTAGCACGAGCGTTTTGAATTAACGTTGTGAAGTCTGTTTGTTTGTGAGCGCTGGATTGTGAAATCTGTTTGGCGCTATTTTGCATTGCAGAGATCTGTTTTTGTCGATTTTTTATTTAGACAGTAGCCATTGAATTGAGGAATAAATAGAAGTGTCGAATTACACTTAGAATATTTCTCAACCCGTCATTTCTTATCTTCTTTGTTGATAGACTTGCTACTGTTCACCGTAGCTTTCCATCGCCGATTCCCGTCGCTTCCAACCTCTGTTTTTGATAATCTTGGTGGCGTTGAACTCCCCAAGCTTAGCTCTTTCGATTGCTACCCATTAGAGACCCTGGATCAGCGTTGGAGGAGGAACGCGAAGTGTCTGTGTCTTCTTGCCGTGAGATCTGTGCTCCTCCTGCTAGTTTAAACTTCTGGGTAGGCCTTTTCTCGTGGATTTGAGCTCGGTATTGGTAGTTATTACCTGCGTAGCTAGTTAGATCTTGTGTTGAGTCCTGGCCGTAGGTGTTTAAGGGTGGATGTTTAGTTTTGAGCTAAGATATGAGCTACCATGCACAGATTTCAGTTCCAGGAAGCCTGTTGCCGTGATTTTTGAACCAGGTGAAAGCTGGTTGCTTGGCCGTGTGTTTGCTGTGCCTTTTTGTGAAATCAGTGAGGTAGAGATGTGGAAATTGAGGTACGAATTGAGCAGCCCTTAGCAGCTTTGAGCGTGAACATGGCTATATTTCAGTGTTGTGAAATCTGTGGAATTGTTGTTATGAGTTTACGTGAATCAGTTGCTGAATTGCTTGAGTTATGCCTACTGTTTTCACGTATTATGCCTTGTATGCATTGAGCATTTATATTGAATGGCATTCATGCATACATCTTGAGCCTGAATTGACAGATTTGATTTGATGACCTGATTGGGTGCCACGTTGTGACTGGCCGACTGATGTGTCGTGCCCGAAAAGTCCAACGCTATCATCGGAGTGGTGACTACCGGATTCGAGTGTCTACCACCGAGCTGTGATGGGCTGACGGGCCCCGATGATCATGGACCGATGATTTCCACCGGCTGATTGGCTGTGCGTCGTATAGAGGCTTGATTTGATTTTCCAGTTGATGGACTGGTCTAGCTATCCGGTTCTTTGATAGCCCTCATGCATTCATGACATTGATTTATAGCATGTTGTATGTTTAGCTGTTTTGATAGCTCTTCGTACTGAGGCTTGACCTCATATTTGCTTTCCTGCTTTTGTGTCTTGGGTCTGTGTTACCCATTTGCAGGATCTTCATGTAGCCAGGCTGGAAAGATTGAAGTTCAGCTGGTCGATCCACGTTCCCATGAGTCCCAGATATATTAATGATATGTACTGAACCGGGGGATGCCCCGTGTTGCTGTGTATTGGGGATATGTATTTCTATTTGAATTGTAGTTGCTACCTGTTTGTATAAGTTGAGTTAACTTATATTTTAATTATCGATATTTTGGGGGATATGTATTTCTATTTGAATTGTAGTTGCTACCTGTTTGTATAAGTTGAGTTAACTTATATTTTAATTATCGATATTTTGAATGTATGTTTTTACGTTTAGGCCCAAATGATTTTGAAAAATATTTAAGCCCTGATTTTAGCTTCTGTGTTTATGCGTTTATTATGTGTTAATTGTGAGTAATTAGCACGAGGCCTGAAATTTTTGGTATCAGAGCCTAAACTCGGATAAGCTCGATTTCTTTTGATCACACTTGAGTCTAGGCACAAAGTTTTTATTTGATTGTTGATTGACTCTGTGACTTACGTGATTTTATCTGCCTTGATGTTATATCTGTTGTTAGCCTTACCTCTAGACTTGTGTAGATGCCGCCAAGAAGAGGTAGATCTAGACGTTCCGCTGAGGGGGTCTAGGGCTCCAGATAGTGATGAGGATGTTCATCGGGTGGATGATGTGACTCGACGGATTGGTGAGATGGAACTAGTTTTAGCTCGATTTCAGCATACGAACCCTCCGACGTTTGCTGCTACTGAGGGTGGTGCCAAGGCAGAGGCTTGGATAGTCCAGATGGAGGAGCTGTTTGATACCTTGGAGTACGCTCCGGAAAAGAGATTGAAGTTAGAAGTGCTGCAGCTGCGGGATGACGCAAAGCGCTGGTGGAGAGGTACTTCTAGGATGCTTCGTGATAGTGGAGCAGTGATTACCTGGGAGAGTTTCTGTGAGGCGTTCTGTCAGGAATATACCCCGGAGTCCTACTTCGCCAGTCGAGAGCGAGAGTTCGACAAGCTCAAGCAGGGTAACATGCGAGTGGCCGAGTATGCGAGGCAGTTTTCTGCGCTTTTGGTGTACATGCCACATGTAGCGAACCAAGAGCGGACGAAGAGGAACAAATTATTGAAGGTCTTGAGACATGATCTTTATCGGATGGTGTTGTCTGGGTCCCCTGAGACCTTTATGGAAGCTGTGAACAATGCGGTTGATATTGAGGAGAGTTTGATGGATCCCGAGGCTCCGGTGCAGCAGACGACTGGACGTGCTTCTCAGCCAGCACAGGCGGTGTCACAGTCGTATCAGTATCCTCAGGGGTCACTGCAGTCGAGTCGCCAGTAGTTCAGACCTCGAGGGAAGCAATTCAAGAAGAAGGGCCATTCGAGTTCCTCTGGTTCCATGAGTTCTGGTTCTGGCAGCGGTTCAGGCAGTGGTTCAGGCGGCGGCTTTGGTGGACAGTGCGGAGGGAGACATGAGACTTCGCAGTGTCGTGGAGTTAGAGGACTTTTTCATCTTTGTGGTCAGCCGGGACATTTCGTTAGGGCGTGTCCTTCGATAGGAGGACGGTCTTCTGGACACTCGCAGCAGGGTTCCGCTGGTGGTTCTTCGCAGCGACAGCAGCCTTTCGCTCAGTCCCAGCGATCAGGATTTCAGCCTCGTGAGCCATCTAGGTTTGGAGGAGCTTCCCGACCTCAGTTTCAGATTCCCCAGCAGGCTCAGGCGAATGCTTTGAACAGAGAGCAGGCTGAGGAGACGCCTGGCATGGTGATTGGAGGTACATGCTTTATTTTTTATTATCCTGCGAGAGTTCTTTTTGACACTGGTGCATCACATTCTTTCATATCTGAGTTGTTTGTGTTTGAGCATGGGGTTGAGTTCATCCCCATTGTGTGATGTCGTGTCTGTGTCTACTCCTGCTGGTGTAAGTTTGTGGTCCCAAGAGGTAGTGATTGATTGTCTAATTAGATTTGATGAGCATGTTTTGGTCTCCAATATGATTGTTTTGGGGATTAGAGATTTTGATTGTATCTTGGGGATGGATGTGCTGTCTAGCTATAAGGCTACAGTTGATTGATTCCATGGTGTGGTGAGATTTCGCCCTGATTCGGGTGAGAAGTGGGATTTCTACGATGCTGATTCGCGTCCGAAGATTCCGTTGGTTTCCGCCATGGAGATGTTTAGCCTGCTATCACTAGGTAACGCTGGATTCATGATATACGCGCTTGATAGTTCCCAAGAGCAGCGATTGGATTTGAGCGATATTCCGATCGTTAGAGAGTTTCCCGATGTGTTTCCGGACGAATACCTGGATTCCCTCCGAGACGTGAGATCGACTTCAGTATCGAGTTGGTGCCTGGTACCGCCCCGATTTCTATAGCTCCGTATCGGTTGGCGCCAGCAGAATTGAGAGAGCTGAAGGATCAATTGAGAGACCTCTTGGAGAAAGGCTTCATGAGACCGAGCATGTCGCCTTGGGGAGCTCCGATTCTTTTCGTGAAGAAGAAGGATGGATCCATGAGGATGTGTGTGGATTTCAGACAGTTGAATAAAGCAACAGTGAAGAACAAGTATCCTTTGCCGAGTATTGATGGTTTGTTCGATCAGTTGCAGGGATCGGTCGTGTACTCAAAGATTGATTTGCGCTCTGGTTATCACCAGTTTCAGATTAGAGACGCTGACGTGGCGAAGACAGCTTTCCAGACTAGATATGGGCATTATGAGTTTCTTGTCATGCCGTTTGGGTTGACTAATGCCCCAGCTGTGTTCATGGATTTATTGAATCGCGTCTTCAGTGAGTATATCGATCGGTTCGTGATCGTCTTCATTGATGACATCCTGGTGTACTCGAAGAGCTTGAGAGAGCATAAGGAGCATTTGAGACTGATGTTGCAGCGGTTGAGGGACTCGCAGCTCTATGCTAAGTTCAGCAAGTGTGAATTTTGGCTCGACAGAATTATCTTTTTGGGTCATGTGATTTCAGCACAAGGAATTTCGATAGATCCGAGCAAGGTCGAAGCAGTTCTTAACTGGGAGAGACCTAGGAATGTTTCTGAGATCCGTAGTTTCTTGGGTTTGGCTGGCTATTATAGGCGTTTTATCGAGAAGTTCTCTTTGATAGCTAAGCCTTTGACTCAGTTGACACAGAAGGATAAGAGGTTTGAGTGGACTGATGAGTGCGAGAACAGTTTTCAGACGTTTAAGGAGAAGTTGACTACTGCTCCTGTGTTGGCCCTACCTTCTGGATCCGAAGGATTCGTGGTGTGCACCGACGCTTCTCTCAATGGTTAGGATGTGTTCTGATGCAGAACGGGTACATGATTGCCTATGCGTCTCGACAATTGAAGCCTCACGAGACGAGGTACCCCGTTCACGATTTGGAGTTGGCTGCGATAGTGTTTGCCTTGAAGATTTGGCGACATTATCTTTATGGTGAAGAATTTGTGGTGTACACCGACCACAAGAGTCTGAAATATATCTTCACGCAGTCTGATTTTATCATGAGGCAGCGACGGTCGATGGAATTGTTCAAGGACTTTAACTGTGAGATTCAGTATCAGCCTGGGCGGATGAACTCAGTTGCCGATGCATTGAGTAGGAAGACCCAGCCAGCGATGCTTTCGTTTTTGAATGTTTCGAGAGTCTATGAGCAATTGAGTACTTCTGGTTGGAGATTTCAGCCGAGCGATCAGTAATTCATGGTTTCTACGATGCAGGTTGAGCCACAGCTTTTGAATGACATTAGGGAGGCGCAGAGGACTGATCCCTATATCCATGAGTTGAGGATTAAGGCCCAGAATGGTCAGTCTGATGATTTCTCCGTTTCTTCGGATGGATGTTTGCGTTTTCGAGGGAGATTAGTGGTTCCAAACCTGATTGATCTGAAGGAGGCCATCATGAATGAAGCGCATTGTAGTTGGTACAGTGTGCATCCAGGCGAAAGGAAGATGTATCATGCCTTAAAGTCTCACTACTGGTGGGCAGGTATGAAGAGCGACATCTCTGGTTTTGTTGCTCGATGTTTGAATTGCCAGCAGGTTAAGGCTGAGAGAATGAGGCCTGGTGGATTGCTGCAGAGTTTAGAGGTGCCCCAATGGAATTGGGAGCACATCGCCATGGATTTCGTGACTCATCTACCTCGATCGAGCAGGGGATGTGATGCTATTTGTGATGGATCTGTTTTGACAGATCCTGATTAAGTTTTGAATTACACAAAACCTGTTATTGTGTTTCTAACAATTCCACTTAAGTGTACAGGTTTTAGGAACGAAGAAGACGATCAGCAGCAGCTATATTTGTTCAGCCGATGGTTCACAATATAAACAATCAACAGTTGGTTTGGTGTTCATGGAATCGGCAGCTGGATTAGCAATGGAGACGTCCAAAGTTGAATCAGCTGTTCGTAATCAGGCGGAGGCCAAGATGAACCAGCTGGAGCATAGTAAACCAGCTGGAACGATGACAACCAGCTGCAAGTGCTAAAGAGCGAAGTGAACCAGCTGGTACATGTATCGAGAAGTCTGCTGGAAAGATAAATCGAAGAAGAAGATTCCAGTCGCAAAGTACTGTTGACGAATCTGTTAGCAGTCGCGATTATAAGTACTGTTGATGAATCTATTAACAGTCGCTATTCAAGAAGCTAAGAAGAGTCGCAAGATGGAGTTGGAACGAAGAAGATCAGCAGGAAGCTACAGTAATCAGTTGTTGAGAAGATGCGCAAGATATGGAATCAGCTGTGATGACATCAGCCTTGATGTCATCACAATCAGCAGTTAGATATCAGCAGATGAAGAGAAGCGAAAGAGATGAAGCGACGTCGTGTTGAAGAATCAGCAGATGGATTAGCATTGATGACGTCATCGGTGACGTCATCATATTCAGCAGATGATTTGAGAGAGCAGTCGCAAGAATCAGCAGGTAGCTTGTACATCCAAACGCTCAGCAGTTAGATATCAGCAGATGAAGAGAAGCGAAAGAGATGAAGCGACGTCGTGTTGAAGAATCAGCAGATGGATTAGCATTGATGACGTCATCGGTGACGTCACGTCATTCAGCAGATGATTTGAGAGAGCAGTCGCAAGAATCAGCAGGTAGCTTGTACATCCAGTCGCAAGAGAGAAGCGACGTCGTAGAGGAGGCAATCCAGTCGCAAGCTACTGTTCACC
>KV009621.1:16344-28437 GCA_001598015.1 Dorcoceras hygrometricum
GGCAATCGAAGAAGATAAGGTTCGGTGAACAGTAGCTAGGGTATCGCGACTGAGTTTTCCATCGAGAATTATTCTAAGTGTTGCAACAATAATAGAGAACGAGGCTAAGCTCCCTATTAAATCTCACTGCTGACAGAAACTGGGAACAGATCCACCGACAACTTAAACTATCACAACTGATATTCCCGTTTGCAAGATCTTGCAACAGATCTCACTCTACGCCAAAACTGATCTCTACTAACTCAAACGACGTCGCAGAGAACTACTGTCGCAACTGGACACGTCACCCGCTACTCACTGTTGAACACTAACCAACATATGTTCTCAATGCAACAACAGACCTCTCACACAGCTGAAGCTAACGCAACTCACAGCTGAGTCTTCTTCGCTAACTCAAACGCTGTCGTTCCAAATAATCCAAATGACGATGTACTAGCATCCGCTACAAAACACGCTAGCACACTCTCTACTGCTCAGCGACAACTGATCTCGCTACAACTGCTGAACACAACCACTCAGCGACCACTGCTGATGTCATCAATGCTGAACACTAACATTCAGCGATGACCCAACACTCGCTACTGAACAGATTCCGCGCCAAACTCTAAATCTCCAGAACTGCTCCAAGGCTGAAACAAAACCCGATAGCTTCTCTAAGCATATCGACTCAAAGCTGATCTCAACAAAACCCATTAATTAACTCAATTAATCTTATCAGCTTTTCGGGTCTCACATCTCTCCCCCACTAAAACAGGATTTCGTCCTCGAAATCAAACAGCTCAAGATCAAGAGATCAAGATAACTGGGGAAAAGAACTTAAGCAAACATCTACCGAGAAATAACAAGGAACCAACTACTGGAGTCTGAGGCAACGCTCACTCAAACAGATGCGGCCACTCACGCTGCATCTTCACTTCCAGTTCCCAGGTAGCTTCCTCTCTACCATGCTTGCTCCACTGAACCATCACCAAAGGAATGGTCTTGTTCCTCAACTGTTTCTCTTTTCTATCCAATATCTGCAAGGGGTATTCCACATAACTCAAAGTCCAATCTAGCTCTACTTCGTCAGTTCTCAACACATGAGAAGGATCTGGCTTATACTTCCTCAGCATCGAAACATGAAACACATCATGTAAGGAAGACAAATCTGGTGGCAACAACAGCCGATAAGCCAAAGGGCCAATCATCTCTAAGATCTCATAAGGACCAACATAACGAGGAGCTAACTTTACCTTGAGACCAAATCTCATAACACTACGGAAAGGAGAAACCTTAAGGAAAACTAGATCACCAACCTCAAATTCTAAAAGCCTACGTCTCTTATTCGCATAACTAGCTTGGCGATCTTGTGTAGCTTTCATTCGCTGGTGAATCAAGTCCACCTGATCTCTCATCTGCTGCACAAACTCTGGGGAAGACAGCTGCTTCTCCCCCACTTCTTACCAACACACTGGCGATCTACACTTCCTGCCATACAAAGCTTCAAATGGTGCCATGCCAATCGTGACCTGATAGCTGTTATTGTAGGAAAACTCAACCAAAGACAACGAGTCCTGACATCTACCACTAAAGTTCATCACAACAGCTCTTAACATATCCTCTAGAATTTGGATAGTTCTCTCCGATTGGCCATCTGTTTGGGGGTGATACGCTGTACTCATAGTCAATCTAGTTCCCAAGCTGTTTGCAAACTCTTCCAAAACCTGGAAGTAAACCTCGGACCACGATCTGAAATAATCGAAAGTGGCACACCATGCAAACGCCCCACAAAATCTATGTACAGCTTCGTCATCTTCTTCAAAGAATAGCTCATGTTGTAGGGAATGAAATGCGCAGACTTCGACAATCTTTCTACCACAACCCAAACCGCATCACAACCACTGCTGGAACGAGGCAAATGCGTGACAAAATCCATAGCTATGTGCTCCCAATTCCATTGGGGCACCTCTACGCTTTGCAACAAACCACCGGTCTCATCCACTCTGCCTTGACTTGCTGACAATTCAGACATTTAGCTACAAAATCTGCAACATCACTCTTCAAACCTTCCCACCAGTAATGCTGCTTCAAGGCATAATACATCTTTCTTGCACCAGGATGGACAATGCTGCAGTGCGCTTCTTGCAAGATCTCCTCCTTAAGATCAACCAGATTAGGCACAACAAGCCTGCCACGAAACCTCAATAACCATCAGAAGAGACAGTATAGTTTTCCAACTGTCCAGCTCTCACCTTCAGCTTCAACTCATGGATGGATGGATCGGTCCTCTGAGCTGCTTTGATGCTAGCAACAATCTGTGGCTCAACTTGAAAAGAAGACACCACAACATAATCCTCAGCTGGGTAGAACCTCCAACCAGTAGGGCTAAGATGCTCATGGACCTTCAAAATCTGCATCGAAGCCAGCATCGCCACTTGAGCCTTTCTGCTCAATGCATCAGCAACTATATTCATCTTCCCAGGCTGGTATTTGATCTCACAATCAAAATCCTTTAGCAGCTCCATCCATCTATGCTGTCTCATGTTCAAATCTGACTTAGAAAACAGATACTGAAGACTCTTGTGGTCGGAGTACACCACAAACTATTCATCAAACAGGTAGTGGCGCCAAAATTCAAAGCAAAAACCACTACTGCTAACTCCAAATCATGAACTGGGTAACGAGTCTGAGGCATACGCAATGACTCGACCATTCTGCATCAACACACAACCCAATCCATTCAAGCAAGCATCTGCACAAACAACAAAACCTCCTGAACCACACGACAGAGCTAACACAGGGGCAGAAGTTAGCTTCTCTTTGAGCAAGAGAAAACTATTCTCGCATTGCTCAGTCCACACAAACCTCTTGTCTTACTGAGTCAACTGCGTCATTTCCTTAGCTATACTAGAGAATCCCTCTATAAACCGCCGATAATAGCCAGCCAAACCCAAGAAACTACGAATCTCGGAAACATTCTTGGGACGCTCCCAGTTAAGAACAGCCTCAAATACCCTCAACAGAAACACATGACCCAGAAACACAACTCGGTCCAACCAAAACTCGCACTTGGAAAACTTGGCATACAGCTGCGAGTCTCAAAGCGTCTGAAGAACTAGCATCAAATGCTCCTTGTGCTGCAACGAAGTCTTAGAGTACACCAAAATGTCATCGATAAACACAATCACAAACTGATCGATGAACTCTCTAAAGACTCTATTCATCAAATCCATGAAAACTGCGGGAGCATTTGTCAAACCAAAAGGCATAACTAGAAACTCATAATGCCCATACCTAGTTCGAAACGCAGTCTTCTCTACATCCTGCTCTCGGATGCGTAACTGATGATACCCAAAATGCAGATCGATCTTCGAAAACACGGCAGAGCATTGCAACTGGTCAAAAAGATCATCGATCCTAGGCAAAGGGTAATTATTCTTCACTGTCGCCTTGTTCAACTGCCTAAATTCGATGCACATCCTCATCGACCCGTCCTTATTCTTGACAAACAAGATAGGCGCTCCACACGGGGACATGCTAGGCCTAGTGAATCCCTTCTCCAGCAAATCACTAAGCTGAACCTTAAGCTCCTTCAACTCAGCAGGCGCTAAACGATACGTAGCACGCAAAATTGGAGCTATACCAGGCACCAACTCAATGCTAAATTCTATCTCCCGCCTCGGAGGAAAACCAGGAATCTCCTCCGGAAACACATTCGGGAAATGGCGAACCACGGGGACTCTACTAAGCTCTACGCTCGAAGAAGAAGAAGCATCTAAGGCATAGATCATAAAATCAGCATTCTCAAGTGACAACAGGCTAAACATCTCCATTGCAGAAACTAAAGGAATCTTCGATTGGGAATCTTGGCCGTAGAAATTCCATTTCTCGCCAGACTGGGGCCTAAATCGCACAACGCCATGGAAACAATCCACATTGGCCCTATAGCTAGACAACACGTCCATTCCCACTATACAGTCGAAATCCCACATCACTAGCTTGATCAGGTTGGCTAACAACACACTCTCGCCAAAACTAAGAACACCGTTCAACAAAATCTCCTGGGAGAACAGGCTCGCACCGACAGGAGTCGCAATAGATACAACATCACACAAAGATGTGGTATGCAAACCATGCTCCACCACAAATGCATCAGAAATGAAAGAATGTGATGCTCCTGTATCTGTTGGGAAACTGTGGCGGATCCGGATCCCGTCTCCCGGCAAGGCAGCGGAAGAATAAAATTAGGCCGGAAAACGTTCAATACAATTAAAATCTACTGCAAACTATGAACCATTCATAGGGCGTTTAGACAGTTACCTTGCTTGCGACTTTCGCCTGGCTCCAACAGGAATTACAAGAAGACCGGCTCTTCACTGTAGGCGGCTGTAGATTCGTCAATCAGGTCCACGATCGGAAGGGAGACTCCTTCATCAGCCTACACTAGAAGGCCTGACGAGATCGGCACGGACGGAAACTCCTCGAAAAGTTGGCCGGAACAAATTCCGACGAGGGAGGCGGCGGCGTGGTGCTGCAAACTATGAACCATTCATAGGGCGTTTAGACAGTTACCTTGCTTGCGACTTTCGCCTGGCTCCAACAGGAATTACAAGAAGACCGGCTCTTCACTGTAGGCGGCTGTAGATTCGTCAATCAGGTCCACGATCGGAAGGGAGACTCCTTCATCAGCCTACACTAGAAGGCCTGACGAGATCGGCACGGACGGAAACTCCTCGAAAAGTTGGCCGGAACAAATTCCGACGAGGGAGGCGGCGGCGTGGTGGCCGATGGCGGCGACGGCTAGTGAGGAGAGGAGGGAGGCGGCCGAGAATAGGAGCTAGGGTTAGGGTTGTATTAGTTGTAATGTTATGAGTTATGAAGCCCTAGTCTACCTTAAGTAGATTAGTGATGGACTTGGATCGGCCCTACGGGCCCGGGTCCAATTGATGATATCCATCACTGCGACTTCATTACAACTCCGATCGCCGATCAGATCGGACCGATCGACTCAGTTTCCAAAACTGAATATTATGATCTGAAAAACCATTTTTCAGAACCCCAGTGCAAAATAACCGTTTTGCCCCTCAACAGTGGAAATCACAATTTGACCCCTGTTGACTTTTAGGAAGTCTTACTTCCAAAAATTCTCCTCCTATGCTCAACACATTGAGCTCAGTTTTCGTGCGGGAATCTCTAATCCAGTACTTGTGTGACCCTCAATGGTTCAGGGATACAGCTAGCCGTGGGCCCACAACCATTGTTGCTCCGGAATCACAATTCCGGACTTGCCCATCGGATCATGGTAAGAGCGTCTAGCAACATCGCCCCATGATCCCCTAGGTATCACTGATAGTTTCTGCAAGAACCAGTTGGTCCTGGTTAGCGTACAGTACGGTCCTTTCAATCCATATATCCCGATCAGATCAACGACCATTGGTAAATCGAGAGTCGCTAAAAATCCGATAGCTATGCATACATCTTGGAGATCAAATAGTGACATCACGAGTGTAACTAGGTAAACCCATTTACCTAAAACACTTCTAGTACTCTGGCCAGAGATTTATACACTATCGTCTCCTCAGATAACATAAGATATCCACGCATGTCTGCGAGCGGTGAATCCTCGACAACGATGCATCGACTCCTACATGCATCGGGGTCACCAACTATCACATCTAACATACACTATAGTGCATTCTAGGTCTTTACTCAACGCAATTGTTAATTATACAACACAATGAAAGTAAATAATGCCATAAATAAACACAAATATCATATATAAAGACTGTCATATACAAGAGTCTATAAACCCACACGCCACAAGTTGGCTAGTTGGGCATCTACTCTAACAATCTCCCACTTGCCCTAAAGCCAACTACTCATCAGACGTAGTCCCATTGTTCCGCGATGTTTTTCAAACAAGGGTCCTGGCAAGGGCTTAGTAAGTGGATCAGCAATGTTGTCCGCAGAGGCGACTCTCTCAACTGCTATGTCACCTCTAGCCACAATATCCCGGATTATGTGGTATTTCCTCAGTATGTGTTTGGATCTTTGGTGAGACCTAGGCTCCTTTGCTTGCACAACGGCACCCGTGTTGTCGCAGTACACCGGGACTGGACCAACTCCATTAGGAATGACGTCCAACTCTTGGACGAAATTCCTTATCCAAACTGCCTCCTTTGCAGCAGCTGATGCTGCGATGTACTCAGCCTCAGTGGTTGAATCCGCGATGGTGTCTTGCTTGGAACTCTTTCAAGAGACAGCACCACCATTGAGCATGAATACAAATCCATAGGTTGACTTCGAATCATCCACGTCACACTGGAAGCTAGAATCAGTGTAGCCTTCCAGTTTCAGTTCACCACCCCCATAGACCATGAACATATTCTTAGTCCTTCGTAAGTACTTAAGAATATCCTTCACAGCCTTCCAATGTAATTGGCCGGGGTTGGCCTGGTAGCGGCTCGTGACACTCAGAGCATATGCGACATCCGGTCTAGTGGAGATCATGCCATACATAATACTACCTATTGCCGAGGCATATGGCACACGTGTCATACTCTCTATCTCCTCATCAGTCCTCGGACACATAGACATAGATAGAGTGACCCCGTGGCACATAGGTAGGTGTCCTCTCTTGGACTCTTCCATAGGGAACCGCTTAAGTATGGTATCGATGTAGGTAGCTTGGGTGAGTCCGAGCATCCGTTTCGATCTATCCCGATAGATCTGTATTCCAAGAATATAGGATGCTTCACCCATGTCCTTCATCGAGAATCTCTAGACAACCATACTTTAGTTGATTGCAGCATTCCTACATCATTCCCAATGAGTAGAATGTCATCAACATAAAGTACGAGGAATGTCACAGCACTTTTAACTACCTTCTTATATACACATGGCTCCTCGGGATTCTTGATGAAACCAAATTCCTTAATTGTTTCATCGAATCTCAGGTTCCAACTTCACGATGCTTGTTTGAGACCGTAGATCGATCTCTGAAGCTTGCATACCTTATGCTCGCTTCCAACAGATGTGAAACCCTCAGGTTGCGTCATATAGATCTCTTCCTATGTTTCCATTAAGGAACGCAGTTTTCACATCCATTTGCCATATCTCATAGTCGTACCATGCGGCTATGGTTAACAAGATTCTAATTGACTTGAACATTGCGACTGGCGAGAAGGTTTCATCATAGTCAACACCTTGCCTTTGATTGTAACCTTTCGCGACCAGTCGTGCCTTGTAGGTCATTACCTTACCATCATGCCCAAGTTTCCTCTTGTATACCCATTTGCACCCAATAGGAACAATTCCTTCGGGAGGATTAACAAGAGTCCAAACTTGGTTTGCATGCATTGAGTCAAACTCAGACTGCATTGCTTCAAGCCACAAATTAGAATCAGCATCGGAAATTGCCTCCTTGAAAGTTCTTGGATCAGATCCAACAACTTGATCGCCTCGATCATCTTCAAGGAGAAAACCATATCTCTCAGGAGCCCTAGGGACCCTTTCGGATCTCCTAGGTGCGACAATTTCTGGTACCGGCTCTGGAGGTGCGGGAGACTCACCTGGTACTTCGATTGGATCTCGAACCTCTTCGAGTTCTACTATCTTGCCCTTTCTATCAAGTAGAAATTCCCTTTCCATAAAGGTGGCATTCCTAGAAACAAACACTTTTGTTTCGCTGGGATAGTAGAAGTAGTATCCAATGGAATTCTTTGGATACCCAATGAAGTAGCATAAGATGGATCTCGTATCCAGCTTATCTCCCACTGTCTGCTTCACATAAGCAGGACATCCCCAAATCCTCATGTATGAGTACTTGGGTGGTTTGCCCATCCATATCTCATATGGAGTTTTATCCACTGCCTTAATGTGGACATTGTTCAACAACATTACCACCGTTTCGAGCGCATAGCCCCAAAACGAGGCAGGAAGTTCAGTGAAGCTCATCATAGATCGAACCATGTCCAACAAGGTCCGATTACGACGCTACGCTACACCATTGAGCTGTGGTGTTGCCGGAGGAGTCCACTGTGCAAGAATCCCATTCTCTTTGAGATAGTCTTGAAATTCAACACTCAAGTATTCACCACCTCGATTAGATCAAAGTGCTTTAATACTTCTTCCTAGTTGATTTTCTACTTCAGTCTTGAATTCTTTGAACCTTTCAAAGGATTCAGACTTGTGCTTCATCAAGTACAAGTACCCATGCCTAGAGTAATCGTCGGTAAAGGTGATGAAGTATGTGTGACCGTACTTAGTACCAATACTAAATGGACCACACACATCAGTATGGATCAAATCCAATAGGCCTTGAGGACGCACACCCTTGCCCTTGAAGGGTTGCTTGGTCATCTTTCCCTTCAGACAAGACTTACAAGTTGGTAGGGAGTTAATGTCTGACAGATCAAACATGTCACTCCTAACTAACTTGTTCATCCTACTTAGAGAAATATGACCTAGCCTAGCGTGCCAAAGTTGTGCTGGGTTCAAGTTATCGTGTTTCCGTTTAATCGTTGTTGTATGCGCTTCGACATCGCGAGTTGGAACGTCTTTTAATTTTAAGGTGTATAAATCGTTTTCGCGTTCCCCAATTCCAATCAAACATTCATTCTTGTAAATATTGCAAATCGAATTAGCAAACATACAAGAATATCCATCACTATCAAGCATAGAAACAGAAATAATGTTCTTTATTAATTCGGGAACAAACAAAACGTTTCGTAATAACAACTTAAAATCAGAAGACAGAAATAAATAGACATCTCCTATAGCTATAGCAGCAACTCTTGCTCCATTGCCAAGCCTCAAGTGGGTCTCACCCTCTCTAAGACGTCGGCTTCCAGTTCCTCCTCCAATGCCCAGGCTTGTGGCAGTGGTGGGAAACATCCTCAGTCTTGTTTGGCTTGGAAGCCTTTGCCTTTGGCTTCTTGGTGGGCTTTTCCTCCTATGCAGGGGAAGAACGCTTCTTACCCTTGCGTCTGGGCCCCTTCTTCGCAGAGGAAGAAGAGCCCATGAGAAGGACGGGCTTGTCCTTCTTTATGATACCTTCAAACACTACAAGCATGTTAACCACCTCTTCAAGGGTGGCTGCCAGCTTGTTCATGTTGAAGTTGACCACAAAGGGGTCGAATGCAGCAGACAGTGAGAGGAGAAGCACATCCACAGACAGCTCGTGTGGAAGTGTGATATCAAGGCCCGACAGCTTTTCAACGAGCCCAATCATACGAACCCCATGCTCGCGGACTGATGTCCCATCGCGCATTCGGCTCGTCATAAGATCCTTGACAGCCGTGAACCTCTCATGTCGAGAGTTCTCCCCGTACAGTTCTTTGAGATGAAAAAGTATGTCAGCAGCATACTTTGTCTTCTCAAAGCGCCGTTGCATTTCATTCGACATCGATGCCATCACATAGCATCGAGTCTTGAGCTCGTCGTCCCGCCATTGTTTAAGCGTAATCAGCTCCTCAGGGCTGATATCGGCAGGGGTTTCCTCCGGAGGGCTCTTGTCTATCGTATAGAGGAGCTTCTCCAAAGCCAACACAATATTGAGGTTGCGGAGCCAGTCTTGGAAGTTCAGATCGGTGAACTTGTTGCTATCAAGTATAGCAGCGAGCGGGTTTTTCATAGAAACCATTTTGTAATGCAGTAATACTGAAAGGAAAGCAGACATACATTACTAACTATATATAAAATAATCGCTAAGACATAAAACAAGGTCGTTAAGTTTTATGAATTACCCTCCCACTATTTTAACGATTTCACCACCCCTCTAATGAAATCGAGAAAGCAAGTTCCTTTAATGGGTACACGGAGCCCAATCAAGCGATCATGGACCCGAATAATATCAGCCATCCATGACCCCTAAAAGGTAGTTTCCGATTGCAACCGGTGCAACCTCCATGTATTCACCTCACGTCCAGTAAGGGCCCAATAATATGACGCTGTTTACTATTACGTGTCAAGATGACCCATCAATGTTGAGTCGTGAAGGACGGTCCCCTTAATGTCCCCAATAATATGAGCCAACGTTAAAGGGAGTTCCAACCGAACTCACAATGAGTGTCAATGGCGTGGACAGCTTTCCGGCATACATGACTCCCTCAATAATATGAGCCGGGCCATGTATACGGGTAGCATCGGCGTACATCCATTGTTGATAGAAGGTAGGGAGATTTAAACAAATTTAAATCCCCTTTGGTTTATCGAATAAACTTTTATCTTGATATTAGTTTTAAATCGTATTTAAAACGAGAGATTTTATTTTTGAAAAGTTTGGTCTCATGCAATATATTTTAAATCATATATAAAACATGCGGATTCAACTAACTATATATCACATATATAAACATTGGGATGATCGAGCGCGAGAGCTATGCGGTCCGTGGTTGCCAGTTACGGACCTGGGTCCAATCCTAGGTGAAATGCAGTATGCAATGCAATCCTATTACATTTGCTTCCGATTTTACAGATCTTCGGTCTTCAATATATTTGATCGTCATCGGGCCACCATCTTCAAATGTCCTCCCACTAAGTCTAGTAATTTGCATTAAATTCCATGACACATAAGGGATACATTTTAAGAGGTGGGAACGAGCCACAAACAGACCCACTTTAAATAATGATAATCAACAATATTTACAAACCGAAATCATAAAAACCTATCGCATACACCTAACACATTGGGCATGGCTCTCGATCATCTCAATCATGCAATCAATCTAATTAATATGCATAAATTAAATAATCAAATTATTTATCGCAAAATCATATTTTAATCATAAAATCGCATTTTATAATAAAATCGTATTTTATCGATAAAATCAAATCTTAATCAACAAAATCATATTTCATTATAAAATCATATTTTACAATTAAAATCACATTTTGCTATTTTAATTGCATCATGTTGGGCCTAAAACAATTTTGGGCCCAAAATTTCAAAATTTCAAAATCGACCAAAATTGGCCCGATATCGAATATCAGCCCAAAAACTTCATGGGCTGTCCGGGACAGGCCCGAACAAAACCTAGAAGAAATCAGCCGTTGCATCGCTGCCGGAGACGTCGCCGGACGGCGGCCGCCGCCGCCACATATCGCGCGGCAGCGGCCGCACATCGCCACGCCAAGCGCGACGCACGGCCACGTGCAACGTCGCGCGTCCAGCGCCCAGCCACCGCGCGACGAGCGGCCGTGATGTTGCGCAACAAGTGCGCATCACGCCGCCCATCCAGCGTGCGAGATCAGCAGCAGCGGCCGGCCTCCAATCGTGAAACGGCGCCCAGCAATCGGTGCGACGCAGCGGCCACCATGCGCGATATCCGCGTAACCAGGTGCGCGAGACCAGCGCTCATCGACCGTGCAGCCGCGCGCGAAGCAGCGCGCACGTCTCGGCCACCATGCGCGACCAGCGCGCGGTGGGGCGCCGCCATGCGCGGCGGCACCGAGGCCAATCTCAAATTTTTTTTTTGTTCTTCGATCTGAAATTCGAGAGTTAGATGCAATATGGCACAATTGTATTGAAGGATCCGAGCCATGGCTCTGATACCGTTGTTGGGAAACTGTGGCGGATCCGGATCCCGTCTTCCGATGAGGCAGCGGAAGAATAAAATTAGGCCGGGAAACGTTCAATACAATTAAAATCTACTGCAAACTATGAACCATTCATAGGGCGTTTAGTCAGTTACCTTGCTGGCGACTTGCGCCTGGCTCCAATCGGAATTACAAGAAGACCGGCTCTTCACTGTAGGCGGCTGTAGATTCGTCAATCAGGTCCACGACCGGAAGGGAGACTCCTTCGTCAGCCTGCACTAGAAGGCCTGACGAGATCAGCACGGACGGAAACTCCTCGAAAAGTTGGCCGCAACAAATTCCGGCGAGGGAGGCGGCGGCGGCGGCTAGTGAGGACAGGAGGGAGGCAGCCGAGAATAGGAGCTAGGGTTAGGGTTGTATTAGTTGTAATGTTATGAGTTATGAAGCCCTAGTCTACCTTAAGTAGATTAGTGATGGACTTGGACCGGCCCAACGGGCCCGGGTCCAATTGACGATATCCATCGCTGCGACTTCATCGTAACTCCGATCGTCGATCAGATCGGACCGATCGACTCA
>KV009621.1:29906-44890 GCA_001598015.1 Dorcoceras hygrometricum
AAATGGTAACCACTTGGAAAGTCCGAAGGAGGGTAGTTCGATAGATCACCAGGTCACTATCTATCTGCATGATCAGAACATCACAATGTTCCCTACCAATGAAACATGGTACTTCGCATCGCAGATACTAGTCTCGAGCTCGGGCGGCCTTATCCTCGTTTTGATGGCCCAATCGACTAGGAACGTGTTCAGAATACACAGTGACTATTAGATGTGTTTCATGATAGCCGTCATACCCACTATCACATCTAACATACACTATAGTGCATTCTAGGTCTTTACTCAACGCAATTGTGAATCATTATACAACACAATGAAAGTAAAGAATGCCATAAATAAATGCAAATATCATATATAAAGACTGTCATACACAAGAGTCTATAAACCCACACGCCACAAGTTGGCTAGTTGGGCATCTACTCTAACAGTATCAAACAACACACGCGCAGGAAAATCAAAAACAAATCAAGTACCTATGATAATCCCTCCGCCTGGCGTGCCCTCCGCTTGATCCCTAGTCATGGCATTCACTTGGGCAAATTGAGGTCCAGATAACTGAGGATGGGAAGACTGTCCAAACCGCGAAGGACCAGGCTGCTGAAACGGCCTAAACTGAGGCTCCCCTAACCTCTGCTACTGAACAGGAAAAGCAGAACAACCTCTAGAAGATCCACCTCTACCCTGTGGTGGAGCTGCGGTATGCTGCGATCCAGACAAAGGACACACTCTAGCAAAGTGCCCTTACTGACCGCAGACATTACAATAACCCTGCACACCCACACACTGCGCTGTAGGATGCCTTCCACCACACTAGCCACAATACTCCACCCTGGAGCTACTGCCACTGCTCGAACTCCCCGAGCCAGAAGAACTAGAACCAGACTTCTTCTTAAACTGCCTACCACGAGGTCTAAACCTCTGATGTCCAGACTGCTGGGCAACTTGCTGCTGCTGTTGGGGTGGCTGAGACGACTGCACTAACTGGGAAGGTTGCACCCCTGAAACCACGGGACGACTACCTTGCACCCCCTGCAGCCTAACATGCGACCGACGATTCTACAGTCCTTCCTCAATGTCTATAGCCCTGTCCACCGCTTCTGCATAGCTCGCCGGTGAACCCGCCAACACAAAAGAATACAACTCCTCATTGAGCCCCTCCATGAACTTGTTCCTCTTCGCCTTCTCTCGACCAGCAACATGCGGAACATACGCAAGAAGAGAAGAGAATCTCCGGGCATACTCACCCACGAACATAGTTCCCTGAACCAAGTCATCAAACTCTTGCTCCCTGTCGTTCACAAAAGATTCCGGAACGTACTCCTGACGAAAGGCAGTACAAAAGCTACTCCACGAAACCCCCACGCCTGTCTCCTCGAGAGTCCTAGAAGCACCTCTCCACCAACGCTCAGAGCTTCTCCTCAACTGAAACATAGCTAAGCTCAGTCTACGCTCATCTTCGTACCTGACACGGTCGAAAAATCCGGTAATATGCTGCAACCAAGACTCAGCATCAGAACTAGGTTCATCGCCATTGAACGTCTGAGGATTCATCCGATGAAACCTCGCCATCACCAGTTCCCTATCATCTACTCGGGCTGCCAGCTCATCTACCTCCAAATCAACATGTCTATCGCGTCCACGACGAGGAATACTACGCTGCACTTCCTCTTCGTTCTGACCTTCAGACTCTTCCTGAAACTGCCCTATACCTCTACCCCTACGTCTAGGCGGCATCTACAAAGGCACTAAGAAGGTAAGGTCACGCAACAACAGATAGATATATCACAGAGATCACATAGAATCACTTAATCAAGCACATGCAACACGCAACACTGTGCCTAGACTCAAGTGTGATCAAAAGAAATCGAGCTTATCCCAGCTTAAGCTCTGATACCAAAAATGTTAGGCATCGTGCACAACACAAAGTTAAACCACGCAAAATAATAGCGGAAGCATACAAAAATGGCTTAAAATTTTTGCGTTGGCCTGACGATTAAAATATATAATTTAAAATACAACAAGACTTAAAGTATCCCAATTTAACAACACAATTCAGTACAACAGTACAACATTAAAACACATATCAAGTACCAAACAACATCTAATACAAAGCACAGGACAACCCCAGGCTAATAGTACTGATACATAATATGCTATACATTAATTGGGACACTCTAACTACCTCCGGGGGCACCTCCAGCTGGGTCTACTCCACGACCAGCAGAGAAACCATTGTGAGAACCAAAATTTGTTAAATGTAAATTGGTTGGAAATTAATCGGATGTGAGGAGTTCGGATTTGTTCTTGGACAAATCTGAGTGTCCAGATTTCATTTGGAAGGTCTCGTAAATAATTTTGGGTCAGATTTCATGTTTGGAACAATTCTGTAAAGTTCATATATTTTCTTGTTCAGCGTTCAGATTCGTGGAGAGATCTGTTGGTGCTGGGCGTTTGGATGTTTACCGCGTGTTTTGTTAGCGTGAGAGGTATTACGAGTCGTTTGGTGGCAATTCAGATGTCTCGCTAGCGTTCAGAGGAGAGATCTGATGGTGCTTATGTATAGAGGTATGCCCGTGTGTTTCTTTATCGAGTGTTAAACGTTGTCGTTTAGATAAGTTGGAACGGTGTCGTATTGGCGTAGCTCTAGTACAAGAGATCTACTCATGCGCAAGAGAGATCTGTTGAGTGTAGCGGAGAGTGATGCGGCGCCGTATCACAGGGATCTGTTAGTGATAGTGCGCTAGAGTGAGAGAATGCCACGTGTTGGTCAGCCCCGCGGAGTTGACTTCTGGTGATGTAGCGCATTAGTTGAAATCTGTTTCAGTTGTGTTGGACTCCTTTCAGATGTCTCTGTTGCGACGCCGTTTTGTTTGTAATAGCGGGAGCCTCTATACGCTGTCGTTTCCAGGTTCGGATGTCTCGCTTGGAGATGAAATCTGGTTGGTGTGTTAGCCTTCAGTAGTAAGAGATCTGTTTGAGCGTAATGTTTTGTCTAGCGCGAATTTTAGACTTGTGAGGAATCTGGAGCTTAATCAGGAGTGAAGCTAGTATGAGGAATCTGTTTCGCTGTTGTGTGATCGTTTTGCTATTTAGGATGTTTCGTTAATTGAGGGATCTGATTGCTAGCGTAAATTCAGATGTCAACGCGGGTCAACAGGTGATAATGAGTGTGAGATTTGTTGTAGCGTTTCGGTCTGATTTGTTGACGTGTCCCAATGCAGCGACGCCGTTTAGCTAATAAGCGCTGTTTAGCGCTAGGTTTCAGATTTCTCTAGCGGGTGAGAGTATTGAGCAGATGTCAACGTTTTGCGTTGACCAACTTTGCTTTGCGTTGTTAGTAGCTGGTGCGAGCGCAGATATCTGTTTCGCTAGTACGATATCATTTTTGCTTCAGTTAGCAAGACCCTCGATACGCCGTCGTTTTGTTTAGTCATGCGCGTGTTAGCGTGAGCGCTGAGTTTTCGATACGTGAGAGTGCTTGATTCAGATTTGATTATGTGAGCGCTAGTGTTAGTTTTTAGATGTCTCGTATATGTCGTCGTTTGAGTGTTTTCACTTGCGTAAAGTGTTAGCGCTATGAGGAATCAGATGTGAGCGCTGAGGAAGCTGACGAGAATAAACGCTGGGTCCAGATGTGTGGATTTATGCGTTAGCGTAAACAGAGATCTGATATAAGAGAACAGTAACTGGAAGCGAGGATTTAATTTCAAGTGTTGATCAACACTTAGTCATTCTTTTCGTCCCGATATTTTCTCTGTTCTTCCCCATTACCCTTGCAACCATTACTGTTCACCGTAGCCTATTTCCATCGACTCTCGTCCTTTTCCGCCGCGGTTTGGAACGATTTTGGTGGCGCTGAACTCCCCTTGTTTAGCTCTTTCGATTGCTTCCCTTTTTAGGCTATGGAACGACTTGAGGAAGGAAAGCGCGAAGTTGCTGTTCGTTCGAAGATTTCTGAGAAATCTGATCCGTTTGTTCTTCTGCTAATTTCAAGCTTCGGGGTAAAGTTCTTCTCGTTTGAGCTTTGTATGAGAGCTGAGTAGCGCTCTGTCGGTTTTGGTAGCTGAGTTATGCTACTGGACCTTAGAAACTTAGCTGTTGAGTTCGAATTGAGCTGATTTATTAGATACCTTGTACAGATTTCAGCTTCTTGAAGTCTTCTGCCGTGAGCGCCGAAGCCAGGAGAAAGCTGGTTGTGTTGGTTGTGTTCGGCTGTGCTTCGAGAAATCTGTTTAGGTATTTGAGCCACTGGAGGTACGAATTGAGCTTATAATTCGGCTTTGAGATAGGCATGGGAATGTATTATGTGTGTTATATAGCTGTGCCGAGTGTTTGTGTAGAGGCAAGCTGTGTATATTATGCAGGTCTATTGGCTAAATTATCTGGTGTATGACCTGCTGATTTGGTTATCTGTTGAGTTGCTATGCATGCGATTATTTGAATGCCTTTGTTGTGTGTTTACTGGTATTGCACGTACATGCATCACGCTGAGCATGATACTGCATTTGCAGAGCCATTGAATCCTTTGATAACCATGATATGTTGCTCTGTTGGAGCTCTTCTCTCGTGGTGCGGTTTGATGTTGCATAACCACGATTGAGTGCATCTGGAGGGTACGGTGAGCCGTTCTCATAGCCCTCAGTTGCAGTGACCTGGATAGAGGTTGGCGGGTGGATGGTTGTTCCCACTAGGAATTCCGTGCGACCTGGCTGGTAGCGCTCGCGCGTGTGTTGACGATGAGCCACTCTATTTTCCACGGGGTGCGATCGGGTAGCACCCGAAGCCCGGTGATGTGTCACAATTGCTGTTTATCATTCGTTTGGCTCTCCGATTGTTACCGATGATCTTTGTACCGCTCATGCATTTGCACGACATGATACATTTCATGTTGTAATTGATTGCTGTATTATGTAGCTCTTCGTACTGGGGTTTGACCCCAGGTCCCTATGGGGCTGGTTGTTTTGTTTTCCTGCTTGTTGTTCAGGTCTCCCAGATTATTCCGCTGGTCTTGGAGTTGACCCAACTGGAGGTGCCCCAGGAGGTGTGTGGAGTGTCCCAGTTAGCGTATAGCATATATGTATCAGTTCTATTAGCCGGGGTGTGTCCTGTGCTTTGTGTATTCAGTTGTTGTATTAGTTGACTGATACTTGTTTAATGCTGTACTATTGTATTATGGCTTTTAGCGTTGTGTATTTTTACCAACTGGGATATTTTGAGGTATCGTGGTATTTTAAAATTATGTTTCCTTCGTCAGGCCAAAAGCGAAAAATTTTAGCCACTTTTTAAAGAGCTTCCGCTATGTTTTACGTGATTTAACTCTGTGTTGTGCACGAGGCCTGACATTTTTTGTATCAGAGCTTAAACTGGGATAAGCTCGATTTCCTTGATCACATGTGAGTCTAGGCACAATAGTTGTTCTTTGGTTTGTGCTTGACTACTTAAATTACTTGCTTGTGTGCTTACCTTTGAGTGTCTTGAAAGAGATGCCGCTTAAGAGGAGAGGTAGAGCTAGTAGGCAAGTGGTGGTCGATTTGAGTACCCTGGTTATTGCTGATAGAGAGGATGCCTCTCAACCGAGTGTTCCTTTGGGATTTTGTGAGAGTCAGTATTCAGCCTTTCACTCTCTCGCTAGTGCTGTCAATAGAGCGGTTGACTTCATGGAAAGCCTTGTAGTTGGACAGACTCGAGTTTAGCAGTCGTCAGGACAAAGCGTCGACCATGTGCTGTCTGGAACGTCGTCCTCCCAGCATTCTGTGGTCAGTGTGGGGGTAAGCATCGATCTTCTCAATGCGTTGGAGTGCGAGGCGCTTGCAAAATTGTGGTCAGGTTGGGCATTTTGCTAGTGTCCTACTTTGGGACAGCAGGATTTGACTAGAAGTTCTTCGAGGCGACCGTATCGTCCTTTTCAGTCCCAGCGATCAGGATTTCAGCCTCCAGAGACATCTAGTGTTAGAGAGCTTTCTCTATTAGAGCAATCGGGACTTCAGCCAACTCAGTTGGATGCGACAACTGTAGAGCGAGATGATGTCTGGACCGGAGAAGGTTGTACAGGTAGTTGTTCTTTGCTTGTTAACTCTGTGTGAGTTTAGTTTGACGCGTAGACATCGCACTAGTTTATGATTGTACTTGTTTGTTTTGGTGGTGCGCGAGGGTTGTTTCCGCCCCATCTTGTTTGTGTGATGCCATGTCCTTGTTACTCCTGCCGGTGTAGAAGTTGTCGTTCCGCGAGTGATGCTGAGTTAGGTTAGAAAGTTTGGTAGAGAATTTGTTTGTTTTGGGAGTGTTTAGATTCCCTTTGTCGAGAGGTTAGCTGCTACTTGTTTATGATGCGATGTCCGAACTACAGTTTGGGATAGGTGACCTCGTTCGTTCGAAGCTCATGTGTTTCAGTTGAGATTCTCCTGATTTTCTTGTAATCTTTAGTACTGTGCAAATCCTCTTTGATTTCTTTCGTCCGGACAGCAGAATTGAGGTATTTTGAACTCCATTGGTTTTCTGCTGGTTGTGTCCCCAGCTGTGGAGTTGGTTCGCGAGCCCCATGTTTTCCAGCTGTTGAGTGCGCCTGAGAGCTTCTGGACTCCGGCTGTTGAGTTGTTGCGGTGGGCTTCGTTTCTCCAGATGAGGATTGTCTCTGTTGTTATATCTCCAGCTTTTGAGCTATATCTCTTGCGTCTCTAGTTGTTGAGTTTTCTTAGTGAGTTCCATTGACCTCTGTGCAATTGTTGTTTTGAACTCAGTTGGTCCTTATTGTTGTAGTCTCAGGCGGTTGAGATGTTTTGCGAATTGCGTGCATCCAGCTGTTGAACTCCAATTCGCATAACCGTGTTTTGTTTTATCCTGTTCAGTTCAGCTGTGGTAGCCATGTCTTGTTGTTGCTGTTTTGTTTCTTACCAGTATGCGAGGGCGAGCGGTGATACCGCACTATCATCTCCCTGCTGGGATCTGTTAGCCTCATGCGTACCACAGTTCATGGGATGAACAACGGCATGTTGAGCTGTTTGATGCATCCGATAATCGTGTGTAGTGTAATGATGAGTGGGTGACTCTCTTATACTCACACACCATGGCTACATCTGTTTGTTGATCTATGCTTTCGATGGTTGATCAGTCTTGAGTTGTTGAGCTCCTGTGGACTCCCTGTTTTGGTTTTAGTCCCTTCCATTGTATTCTGCGAGGCATAGGTGTTTTCCGATTAGTGGAGACCTTGCTAGATGAGATGCCCCACCTTTGTCTTGGCGCTGGAGGTTTTTGTGGTTACCTTGGAGTTCTGGCGTGCATTTTAAGGTGGAGAGAGATTAGCGAGTTCTGTCTTCACTCAGTTTGGCTTGTTTGAGTGATATTGCTTTTGGCTGGAGCTAGTTAGGGATTTCGGACGTGAGTTTAACGTCAGCCTGTGCTAAAGAAGTTTGCTGCTGTTGATCTGTTGGAATGCCCATCCATCAGTGCCATCAGTGTTGAATATATGAAGATGCCTTTGAGCATTTGGTAGATTTTTAGAGTTTCCTTGTTGGCTATGAGTGCCAAGTTAGCGCGGGCAGTAAAAGCATAATTGTCGGATTGTCTATATCAGCCCACTTGTCCTTGTGTTAAGGCTTATTCTAGGAAACTGGCAAGAGGATTTTGTGGCAGTTCTGTCGTGAGATTGTCTAGTTTCTGGTGTCTGTAGTGGTTGGTAAGTACTCTAAGCTCGAAGTTGGAAGAGTTTTCGATGTTTTTGGGTCTCGAGGGACTACAAGTTTATCGGTTTTCCCTGATCAGATGCTTAATTTGAGAGACCATACCAAGGATTGGTAGAGTTTTTGGTGTGGAATTCGTTGCCAAGAGAGGTTTGGTATAACCTTGTTTGGGATTTTGTACTGCGGGAAGTACAAATCTTTCTTAGAGATTAGAAGAAATGTGAAGGACTTAGTGGTTTTCATCAGAGGTTGAGCAATGGGTGGTTGACCAAAGAGATCTGGTTTCTTCGTGAACGGTGGGTGAGCGTGACCTGTAACCAGATTGTGCTTGTTAAGTATGGACTTTTGAACCTCTTCTTGTGAACCCTGTGTTTCTTGCGAAATTCTCCTTCTTAGATCTTACTGGATTTGAAATTTAAGAGTAGGTCCGCTCTTAGATTCATCAGGTTGTTTGAATGTTTTGGGGTAAATTGGATCTTTGGTGTGCGATTTGCGAGTACCGGCTGTGTTGTTATGGACACGTAGTGTGTTTTATGTGTTCAAGCCGAGGAAATTGCGAATCAGATCCTTCTTTTGTGTTGAATAATGATGGAATAAGCGGGACTAGACCCTCAATTTGACTGTTTTGGCTAGCAAGGAATTTAGGAAGGGATATTTGAGAGACCGAATCTGAGATGAGTGAAGCGTGTCCTCATCTATGTTGGAACAGCCTTTAATTCTTGTGTTTTTTTTCCTTCATATTTGAGTTTTGTTCCTACCCAGTTGGTAACTGGTTGTTCTTTGTGTCGATTCCTTCTTGACATTGCGCATTGTGACTTGGCCTTTGATTATTAGCTATCTGCTCGTGATTGTTTCTCAGCAGTTGATTTCTGGTTGCTATGTTTTCCCGTTATCTTGAACTCTCTGTTAGTAGCCTTTGGGTTGAGAGTTGGCGTACTTGTGATCGTTCAGCATGTAGTTTAACCTTCCAGTGTTAGCTATGTTAAAGATGGTTTTGTTTAATTCCAGAGTTGCTGTGTGATTTCGAGGGCGAAATCTTTTAAGGTGGAGAGAAATGTGAGAACCGAAATTTGTTAAATGTAAATTGGTTGGATATTAATCGGATGTGAGGAGTTCGGATTTGTGCTTGGACAAATCTGAGTGTCCATATTTCATTTGGAAGGTTTCGTAACTAATTTTGGGTCAGATTTCATGTTTGGAACAATTCTGGAAAGTTCATATATTTTCGTGTTCAGCATTCAGATTTGTGGAGAGATCTGTTGGTGCTGGGCGTTTGGATGTTTACCACGTGTTTTGTTAGCGTGAGAGGTATTACGAGTCGTTTTGTGGCAATTCAGATGTCTCGCTAGCGTTCAGAGGAGAGATCTGATGGTGCTTATGTATAGAGGTCAGCCCGTGTGTTTCTATATCGAGTGTTAAACGTTGTCGTTTAGATAATTTGTAACGATGTCGTATTGGCGTAGCGCTAGTACGAGAGATCTGCTCATGCGCGAGAGAGATCTGTTGAGTGTAGCACGAGAGTGATGCGACGCCGTATCACAGGGATCTGTTAGTGATAGTGCGCTAGAGTGAGAGAATGCCACGTCTTGGTCAGCCCCGTGGAGTTGACTGCAGGTGATGTAGCGCATTAGTTGAAATCTGTTTCAGTTGTGTTGGACTCCTTTCAGATGTCTCTGTTGTGACGTCATTTTGTTTGTAATATCGGGAGCCTCTATACGCTGTCGTTTCCAGGTTCGGATGTCTCGCTTGGAGATGAAATCTGGTTGCTGCGTTAGCCTTTAGTAGTAAGAGATCTGTTTGAGCGTAATGTTTTTTCTAGCGCGAATTTCAGACTTGTGAGGAATCTGGCGCTTAATCAGGAGTGAAGCTAGTATGAGGAATATGTTTCGCTGTTGTGTGATCGTTTTGCTATTTAGGATGTTTCATTAATTGAGGGATCTGATTGCTAGCGTAAATTCAGATGTCAACGCGGGTCAACAGGTGATAACGAGTGTGAGATTTGTTGTAGCGTTTCGGTCAGATTTGTTGACGTGTCCCGATGCAGCGACGCCTTTTAGCTAATAAGCGCTGTTTAGCGCTAGGTTTCATATTTCTCTAGCGGGTGAGAGTATTGAGCAGATGTCAACGTTTTGCGTTGACCGACTTTGCTTTGCGTTGTTAGTAGCTGGTGCGAGCGCAGAGATCTGTTTAGCTAGTACGATATCATTTTTGCTTCAGTTAGCAAGACCCTCGATACGCTATCGTTTTGTTTAGTCGTGCGCGTGTTAGCGTGAGCGCTGAGTTTTCGATACGTGAGAGTGCTTGATTCAGATTTGATTATGTGAGTGCAAGTGTTAGTTTTCAGATGTCTCGTATGTTAGAGTAGATGCCCAACTAGCCAACTTGTGGCGTGTGGGTTTTATTGACTCTTGTGTATAACGATCTTTATTTATGAAATACGCATTTCTATTATGGCGTTCTTTATTTTCATTATGTTATAATATTAACAATTGTGTTGGATAAAGACCTAGAATGCACCATAGTGTATGTTAGATGTGATAGTGGATATGATGGCTATCATGAAACACATCTAATAGTCACTGTGTATTCTGAACTCGTTCCTAGTCGATTGGGCCGTCAAAATGAGGATAAGGCCGCCCGAGCTTGAGACTAGCATCTGCGATGGGAAGTACCATGTTTCATTGGTAGGGAACATTGTGATGTTATGAGCATGCAGATGGATAGTGACCTGATGATCTATCGAACTACCCTCGTTCGGATTTTCCAAGTGGTTAACATTTGTCGAGTGGATAAGTCCGAGGTCTTGGTTGTACTGATTAGTCCCCACTACTCGAAACGTTATTGAGACTCTACATGATAGGTGCCTCACTTTGACCCATTTACCGACTCACTTGGGGTCATTAGATGGCGGGATTGGGTGAGGTCCCGATGCATGTAGGAGTCGATGCTTCGTTGTCGAGGATTCACCGCTCGCTTTCATGCGTGGATATCCTATGCTATCTGAGGAGATAATAGTGTATAAATCTCTGGCCAGAGTACTGGATGTGTTTTAGGTAAATGGGTTTACCTAGTAACACTCGCGATGTCACTATTTGATCTCCAAGATGTATGCATAGTTATCGGATCTCTGGCGACTCTCGATTTACCAATGGTCGTTGATCAGATCGGGATATATGTGTTGAAAAGACCATACTGTACGCTAACCACGATCAAATGGTTCTTGCAGGCACTATCAGTGATACCTAGGGGATCATGGCCGCGATGTTGCTAGGCGCTTTACCATGATCCGTTGGGCAAGTCCGAAATTGTGATCTCGGAGTCACAATGGTTGTGAGCCCACGGCTAGCAGTATCCCTGAACCATTGAGGGTCACACAAATACTGGATTCATGATTCCCGCACGGAAACTGATCTCAATGTGTTGAGCATAGGAGGAGGATTTTAGGGAATGCGATTTCCTAAAAGTCAACAGGGGTCAAATTGCGATTTCCCAAAGTTGAGGGGCTAAACTGCTATTTTGGTATAGATGGTCTGAAAAATGTTTTCACATCATAATATTCAGTTTTAGAAACTGAGTTGATCGATCCGATCTGATCGTCGATCGGAGTTATGATGAAACCATAGTGATGGAAATGAATCGAATGTTCATATGTACCTGGGCCTGACCCAAGTCCATTGGGTCGGTTCAAGCCCATCACTTATTTATTAAATTAGACCTAGGGCTACAACTAGAACACACTTTGATACAACCCTAGCCTCCAAGTAGCCGCCCCACCCTCTCCTCCACACCTCGCCGTCGCCCGATTTTCACGTGGTCGGACTTGTTTCGATCACGTCGACGAGGAGATTCCGTTCGTGCCAAAAATTCGTCAGCTCTTCTAGTGAAGACTGATGGAGGACTCGTGTTTCCGGTCGTGGACCTGATTAGGAGGATCTACCGCCACATACACTTGAAGAGCCAGATTCCCTCTGAATTTGGTTGGAGCCAGGCGCCTAGACGCTAGCAAGGTAACATTCGATAAAACATCCTATGTATGTTTTATGATTGTATTGCTATGAATTGACGTTTCCGGGGCAATTTTTTAAACTTCCGCTGCACCCCCGGGAAACGGGATCCGGATCCGCCACTGCGCCAACAGACCAGTGTCGTGCAGGGTCTGACGATGACATTTTAGGATCATGAAGTTAGAGCAGATTTGGTCGTTTTGCGGATGACAGGATTCGACCTCATCCTAGGCATGGATTGGCTGATAGAGTTCGGAGCAGTTATTGACTTTCAGCGGAGGAAAGTGCCTATCAGACCGCCAGGGCAGGAGACTTTCTTATTTGAGGCAGCTAGGTGTTAGAGTAGATGCCCAACTTACCAACTTGTGTCGTATGGGTTTTTATTGACTCTTGTATATAACGATCTTTATATATGACATTCGCATTTCTTTATGGCATTCTTTATTTTCATTATGTTATATGATGTTAACAATTGTGTTGGATAAAGACCTAGAATGCACAGACCAAATTTTCAAAATTAAAATCCCTCGTTTTAAATATGATTAAAACTGATATCAAGATTAAAAGTTTATTCGATAAACTAAGGAAATTTAAATTTGTTTAAATTCTCCTACCTTCCATCAAAAATGAGTGTACGTCGATGCTACCCGTATACATGACCCGTCTCATATTATTGAGGGGGTTATGTATGCCGGAAAACTGTACACGTCATTGACACCTGCTGTGAGTTGGTTGGAACTCCCTTTAACGTTGGCTTATATTATTGGGGACGTTAAGGGAACCGTCCTTCACGACTCTACATGGATGGGTCATATTGACACGTGATAGTAATCGGCGTCATATTATTGGGCCCTTACTGGACGTGAGGTAAATACATGGAGGTTTCACCGGTTGCAATTGGGCTCTACCTTTTGAGGATCATGGTTGACTGATATTATTCGGGACCATGATCGCTTGATTGGACTCTGTGTATCCACTAAGGAAACTTGCTTTCCCGATTTCATTAGAGGGTGGTGAAATCGTTAAAATAGTGGGAGGGTAATTCATAAAACTAAATGACCTTGTTTTATGTCTTAGCGTTTTTCATATATAATTAGTAATGCATGTCTGTTTTTCTTTTCAGTATAAACTGCTTATAAAATGTCTTCGATCAAAAATCCACTTGCTGCAATACTGGATAGCAACAAGTTCACTGGTCTGAACTACCAAGACTGGCTTCGAAACCTCAATATTGTATTGGCTTCGGAGAAACTTCTCTACACGTTAGAGAAGAGCCCTCCGAAGGAAGCCCCTGCTGATATCAGCCCTGAGGAGCTGACTAAGCTTAACCAATGGTGGGATGACGAGCTTAAGATTCGATGCTATGTGATGGCATCGATGTCTAACGAAATGCAACGGCGTTTTGAGAAGACGGTGTATGCTGCTGACATACACCTTCATATTAAGGAACTGTACGGGGAGCACCCTCTCCTCCACACCTCGCCGCCGTCGACCGCCCCAGCGCCGCCGGCCACCGGCCACCGGCCGCCGTCGCCCGATTTTTCGCGTGGTCGGACTTGTTCTGATCAGCGTGACGAGGAGATTCCGTTCATGCCAAATTCGTCAGGCCTTCTAGTGCAGGCTGATGAAGGAGTCGTGTTACCGATCGTGGACCTAATTAGGAGGATCTACCGCCGTCTACCGTGAAGAGTCAGATTCCCTGTGAATTTGGTTGGAGCCAGGCGCCTAGACGCCAGCAAGGTAGCAATTTGGTTGGGCCAATTTTGGTTGGACCAAAAATTGATTTTGGAATTTTTGAGATTTTGGGCCTAAAATTGTTTTAAGCCCAATTTGATGCAATTAAATTGACAAAATATGATTTTATTTATAAAATATGATTTTATAATTAAAATATGATTTTGTTGGAAATTATCAAATTTGATTTGATTATTTAATTTATGTCAATTAATTGGATTGATTGCATGTTTGGGATGATCGAGAGCCGTGCCCAATGTGTTAGGTGTATGCTCTAGGTTTTGCGATTATGGTTGTAAATATTGTTGATATATCATTTATAAAGTGGGCCTGGTTTATGGCTCGTTCCCACCCCTTTGAATTGTATCCCAATGTGTCATGGATATTTAATGTAAATATTAGATTTAGTGGGAGGACACTCGAAGATGGTGGAGATGATGATCAAAGATATCGAAGACCGAAGATCTGTAAAACCGGAAGCAAATGTAATAGGATTGCATTGCATACTGCATTTCACCTAGAACTGGACCCAGGTCCGTGATTGGCAACCACTAACCGCATAGCTCTCGCGATCGATCATCCAAAAGTTTATATATATGCGATATATGTGTTAGTTGAATCCACATGCTAAATTATGATTTAATATTTATGAGACCAAATTTTCAAAATTAAAATCCCTCGTTTAAATACGATTTAAAACTGATATCAAGATTAAAAGTTTATTCGATAAACTAAGGAAATTTAAATTTGTTTAAATTCTCCTACCTTCCATCAAAAATGAGTGTACGTCGATGCTACCCGCATACATGGCCCGGCTCATATTATTGAGGGGGTTATGTATGCCGGAAAACTGTACACGTCATTGACACCTGCTGTGAGTTGGTTGGAACTCCCTTTAACGTTGGCTTATTAAATACGATTTAAAACTGATATCAAGATTAAAAGTTTATTCGATAAACTAAGGAAATTTAAATTTGTTTAAATTCTCCTACCTTCCATCAAAAATGAGTGTACGTCGATGCTACCCGTATACATGACCCGTCTCATATTATTGAGGGGGTTATGTATGCCGGAAAACTGTACACGTCATTGACACCTGCTGTGAGTTGGTTGGAACTCCCTTTAACGTTGGCTCATATTATTGGGGACGTTAAGGGGACCGTCCTTCATGACTCGACATTGATGGGTCATCTTGACACGTGATAGTAATCGGCGTATATTATTGGGCCCTTACTGGACGTGAGGTAAATACATGGAGGTTGCACCTGTTGCAATTGGGCTCTATCTTTTGAGGGTCATGGTTGGCTGATATTATTCGGGACCATGATCGCTTGATTGGACTCTGTGTACCCACTAAGGAAACTAGCTTTCTCGATTTCATTAGAGGATGGTGAAATCGTTAAAATAGTGGGAGGGTATAAAACTAAATGACCTTGTTTTATGTCTTAGCGTTTTTCATATATAATTAGTAATGCATGTCTGTTTTTTTTTTCAGTATAGTATACTATTACAATGTTTTCAATCAAAAATCCACTTGCTGCTATACTTGATAGCAACAAGTTCACTTGGT